>PIJE02001170.1:62500-86210 GCA_002895965.2 Coryphaenoides rupestris | reverse complement strand
GGAGCGGATACGCAGAGCCGTCACCGATGTGTGTGTGTGCACTTTTAATACACACGCCTATGTCAGTGTGCGACATACGTAATGAGTTTCTTCCCCAGCGCTGGAAAGCCTGGGGTTGAGAGATGCCGCAGCTGAATGTCGTGAGTGTTTAGAATGATCGTACGTATGTGAGAGCCTTGTGACAAAGACCGCGGTGTGTTTCTTCCTCGCCTCCAGGACCGCGGTGTGAAGGAGGACGAGCTCCAGAGCATCCTGAACTACCTGTTGACTATGCATGAGGTACACACACGCACCCACACACACGCACACACACACACACACACAGACCGTAACCTGTGACTTGTCACCCACTGGGAGAGAACATGGCAGGCAGGGAGAGATAAAACGTGACAGGGAGAGGCTACAAAAGAAGTGAGAGCGGGAGAGAGACAGAGAGAGGGTGAAAATGGTTGACTGCGAAATAGAGAGAGGAGTGTTGGAAGGGTGGAAGCGGAGAGAGTGTGTGTGAGCGAGCGAGAAAGGGAGAGAAAGAAAGAGAGAGAGAGATTGAGAGAGAGAGAGACTACAAAACAAGTGCGCAGACGTGGAAAGTCGTCACCGTGAAATGGAGAGGAAGTTGGATACAGAGAGATGGAGGCAGATAGATGAGAGAGAGAGAGAGAGAGCAAGAGAGAGATATGAAGTGGTTAAGTGGTGCTGCCGACCAGAGCGTATATGCAGATTAATACGCCACTTAAACAACGGTGGCGGTGGCGCTAGCTGGTCCTCGGTGACAGGCGGGGGTAGGGGGGGGGTATGGGGGGGAGCATAACAACAGAGGCAGCGCAAGAGACTCAACTCCTCTGCAACAATTAGCCGTCGCCACCTCGTCGTGTTCACGCTCCGGCCCTGGGTCGACTGGGCCCCGTACATCTACCCCGCCTCCTCTCTCTCTCTCTCTCTCTGTCTCTGTCTCTCTCTCTGTCTCTCTCTCTGTCTCTCTAGCTCTTTCTCTCTAGCTCTGTCTCCCTCCCTTCACTCTGTCTGTCTCTCTCTGTCTCACTTTCTCTCTCTCTCTCCCCCTCCTCTGTTCTTCCCTCCCACCGCAATTTCAATTTCACAATCACACCTGCGTCCCTTAGAGCAGACGTGCCATTCTGAGTGCATTACCAACAAGAACAAACAATATGCTAAACAATGCTAAGCACGTTTATTTTAGTGCCAAGATGTACAAACACACACGTGAATGCATTTTAAGGCAAAAAACTATTTACAAATCATCAAAACAGTATACAAATCACGTACTGTACATACAGAAGTTAAACAAATCACATTTAAACATTTACTGTCAAAAACATGTGTCATCTGATATGCACAATACACACGCACACGCGCAGATATCCGCTTGTGTGCAGGGATGTTTTAATGTTGTTTTAATTTGAAACCAAACGCTTCAAAGGGCTCAGCGCGGTCCCCTGTCGTGACGAGCGCTCCCGCTAACGCTGATCCATTGTTTGCTTTCACTTTCGCTCCGCGCCCCCCCGGTGCTCCGTGTCCTAACAAAGCGCCTGCTGTTGCGGGTTTGTTCCTCAGGGTGATCTGCAAGCTGCTGGCGTCCAAAAGTGAGAGCATCCGCGTCCAGGCCCTCAAAGTCCTGGGCTACTTCCTCAAGCACCTGGGCCACAAGTCAGTATCCCGTCATGCTCTCTGTTCTCCCAGCATGCTCGTTCTCTTGTTGCGCCGTGGAGAACGCGAGGAAGCAAAGTTTTAGCCGTGAATACTGTGGCGTCGACACGCAGAGGCATGTTGATTTTATAACGTTGCGGCCTAAACGTGGATAACCTAGCATGATTAAACTGGATTAAACTTGATTTAAAAAAAAATTAAAGTTTTCCAGAGTATTTGCCGTGTTTTGAAGTTATTCGAGTTGTTTCTGTTGGGATTTTTTTCATGGCAGTTTAAATTTCAGACTCATGAGTTACTTTGCAGAGAAGTAAGTGGGTAAGTGCTAAGTGGGAATTAAAGCCGTTTCTTTGGAGTTGTTTTGCTTCCTCGCCAGCGAGTAATCACAGCCCCCCGCCTGAGCAGCTGGAGCTCATCCGTCGTAGCCAGTGTGTATATTTTAGCTAATGCTAGCGACGCGCACAAGTTAGAATGGCTAGGAACAGGCAAAATGAATAGGTTATGTTTTTACTCATCCCCGAGTGGAACGATTCTTATTATAACATTTATGTTGTATTATTAGTAGGGCTGGGACTTTAACGCGTTCATTTCGATTAATTAATTACAGAAAAAATAATGCGTTAAAACTAATGAATGCATTTTAATCGCACTTTATTTTTGCACTCCAAACACCACGGAACGTTTCTGTTTGTTACCATTTTAGATGGTAGAAATGGCACTTTATGTTAAACTGTTGGTCTGTTTATTATTTTGACCAAGGATATTTGGGGGGGTAGGGGAGGGTTAGTGTAACATTAGGTACGCTACATTGTGTTATTATTATTAAATTATTCCTAAAATTGCTGCACTGATCTGTTGGTCTGTGTAGCTACAATAAACAGGATTTTTCTGCTTAAACGTATGTCTGTCTATGTATATGTCTATGTCTATGTACTGTATATGTATATGTACAGTATATGTCTATGTATATGTCTATTCATATATGTCTATTCATATATGTCTATTCATCGTATACCAAAATCCATTTGAATTGAAAAATGTTGCTTCTCATGTCAAATATTGATATGCGATTAAAATGCGATTAATTTCGATTAATTCATTACAAAGCCTCTAATTAATTAGATACATTTTTTTAATCGAGTCCCACCACTAAGTATTAGCAGTAATACTGTATATCAGAAACATCCATACCTTTGAACTATTGATCCCCCCAAAAAGCACACTTACAAGATACATATTTCCCATATTTAGTAAATATTATGAAACATCTATCTTGGTAGTGGAGCCAAATGTGGAGCGTTTCCCTGGTGAAATCTGCTGTAAAAAGAAAAATTAGCATTTGTTAGCATAACACTCAACAACAATGTTCACTCGCGGTCATTGATACGATGCGCGGGTCGCCAGACATCCTCGTAATAAATGATCACAAGGGAACAGATTTTCAGACACGGTCGGTGCCCAGTGGCCACCGTTAATGTCACTGGGCCATATGGTCCCGTGGTTAGCATGCTGAATGCAGTCCGGACCATTATGACGACGCTGTTGATGCTGTTCATTTGCATTTGGCTTCTTAAGCGCGATGATAACAGACAGCCCCCGCAGGGCCTTGCTGTCACTACGCCGCCCATCCAAACCCACCACAGTTTAGACGGTGACAATGCAGTCGTGGCTAATGGCTAATATGTCCTGTGTGTGTGTGTGTGTGTGTGTGTGTGTGTGTTTGCATGCGTGTTTGCGTGTGTCTTTGTGTGTGTGTGTGTGTGTGTGTGTGTGTGTGTGTGTGTGTGTGTTTGCATGCGTGTTTGCGTGTGTCTTTGTGTGTGTGTGTGTGTGTGTGTGTGTGTGTGTTTGCATGCGTGTGTCTGTGTGTGTCTGTGTGTGTGTGTGTGTCTGTGTGTGTGTGTGTGTGTGTGTGTGCGTGTGTGTGTGCCCGCAGGCGAAAGGTGGAGATCATGCACACGCACAGTCTGTTCACGCTGCTCGGGGAAAGGCTGATGATGCACACCAACACCGTCTCCGTGACGACCTACAACACCCTCTACGAGGTAGGTAACCCGCAACGTCTCCATGACGACCTATACGACAGGTGGCTGGTGGTTACCGTGGTGGTGGTGGTTCTTCTCCGCCACCGCGCGTGTGGCAGGGCCGCTAGTCGAAGAGAGAATCGAGAATCGTGCTGGCGATTGACTCGCTGTGTCTGTTCTTCACATATATACTGCAGATCGTGTCTTGTTAAACATTGTTAAACAAGACACTCTCGTCAAACATTGTCACCTGAGGGAGTGTCACTAAAAGGTGTTGACTTTACTATTCATTAGATTTATTTTCATCATTAACATTTATTGAAGGTGATGAAGATTTTCCAGCTGTTTTGTATGCAGGATGGTGTACATGTTTTTGAAGTGAAGACTAAAAACAAAAATATTCAGGTATAACTAATTGAATGTAATTGCTGTTTTGGGGCACGATAAAAACTATTTTGGAGGATTTGGGAAAGGGCATCTCTAATTAGTTTTCCCGGGGAACTCATCATCCGCCGGCCTGTCGGACCGCAGTAAATCACATCAACGTGTAAATATAAATGTCTCCATTTTGTGCCGACGTACAAAAGGAAATCAATTTTAGTTAATGGAAAATAACCTTGTTTACCCTTCTTGTTTACCGCCTTGTTTACCGCGTCTCCACACATCCATCTCGCTTCCCTCTGTCTCAACATCTCCTCAATTCAAGTTGTCATTGCCGTGTAGCGATGATGGATGCGTTTGCTTTCCGTCGCAGATTCTGACGGAGCAAGTCTGTACCCAGGTGGTGCACAAGCCCCACCCCGAGCCAGACTCCACCGTCAAGATCCAGAATCCCAGTGAGTAGAGAACAGAAGGGAATTCTCTATGATAAATACGTCGTCGTGTCTTTATGCGACTCTCTCGTCTTCATTTGAGTCTGAGGTAGTTTCGGGTTTTATCTCTAAAGTCGTGAACTCTAAAGTGTAAAATGTGTTACATTGATCTAAACGTGAGGGTCATTATTAATTCACGTTATTGACCCTAAGAAACCGATTCCAAGTCAATAACGCTGCCATGGAAACAGGTGGGAAATGGTGGAAACGGTGTGGCTGTCACGTGAACGACGCGCAACTAATCCTGGATCCAGAGATATTTTGTTTATTTCTCATCTCTCTCTCTGTCCTCCTCATCCTGTCCTCCCGTCACCGTGGCCATCTCCACCCTCCGCCCTCCACCCTCCACCCGCTCCCAGTGATCCTGAAGGTGGTGGCCACGCTGCTGAAGAGCTCCACCCCCAGCGCCGAGCTGATGGAGGTCCGGAGGCTGTTCCTCTCCGACATGATCAAACTCTTCAGCAACAGCCGCGAGAACCGACGGTAAGGGATGCCTCCGCCCCGCGCCCCGCGCCCCGCGACCACCAGGAACTTTCCATCACAGGGGACCAGGGTGTAAAATAAGTTCCCGGGGGGGGGAACTTAAGTATTTTATTTTACTCCCCAAAAAGTCCCTCCTCCTCAGGGGAGCGGAAGTACTTTTCAAAAGTACAAGAACTTTGGGGGTGTGGCTTGTGCCGCTGCTGAACATTTCTGATTGGTTGAGTACTCTCAGCATTTTATTTTGGCCGCATTCATTAATTCTTGTACTTGTACTTGTAAGTCATGTCAGGGTCAATTTCGGCAATAGCTCACAAAATCCGTTCCTCCTGCATACTAAGTCTAGAATTTTGATCCCATTTTGATTCGCAAAGCAGTAAATCACGATGCTTACAGTTGTACACTTAGCTTAACACTGTAGCTTGGTTTACTTTAAAGAGTCACCACACAGTCAACATTAAACCACAGCAACGGTGCTACCGCTGGTGAAACATCACAAAATTGCACAAAGTTTTTTGAATTCACAGACTTGACAGTAAAATACCTTTTGGTCTGGCAACAGATAGCACTTAGATAGGGTTGGGGTTGTTATCGGACATCATGTGAAATAAACGTATTTGAATAAATGTGTATTTTGCGTATGTGTGTGTTGTGTTCCAGCTGCCTGCTGCAGTGCTCGGTGTGGCAGGACTGGATGTTCTCGCTGGGCTACATCAACCCCAAGAACCCTGAGGAGCAGAAGATCACGGAGATGGTGTACAACATCTTCCGCATCCTGCTCTACCACGCCATCAAGTACGAGTGGGGCGGCTGGAGGGTGTGGGTGGACACACTCTCCATCGCGCACTCCAAGGTGAGGCATGGCCCGTCCCTCCCGCGTGGCCTTTCACAGTCATTGGATGGCGAGTCTTTGGGTTATCTCACGATTCAATTTCAATTCTATTCTCGGGGGTCACGATGCCCGATTCTAAATCGATCCTCGATTCTCGATTAGGAGCGTTGCCCGATTCAAAATTGATTCTTGCTTCGGAATGTTTCCCGATTCAAAGTCAATTAAAAAAGATTCTCGATTCAAAATGTCTTCCCGATTTAGTCCCTAGGGGATACTCATTTCAGCATCTCCTCCAGTCAGTGCAGGCAATTAATGGCATGGAAGCAGAGTAAAGTGTGTATGAGATTATGTCGGTTTTATATATTTCAAAAAGTTCGGCACGATAATATTTACTTAAATCACAACAATTCTTACTTGAATCCTTTTTTTATCATACACCCCTATTTCATGGCACGGTCCCATTGTTAGGCAGCCTCTTCCTGTTCGGGTGGCGTTGGATGATGATGGTGATGCAGATGACACGCCCACATTCTTTTTATTGACTTATTTGTTACTGTGAAGGGTGGACGTGGATACTTATTGATCGTTTGGTTTGGTGTACCTCCGAAGGTGGCTTGATGATCTCAAGACAGTTATGATCATTGATTGAGAGCAACGTGTCCTTCTGTTGACCTGGGAAACCCATAGGATGTAACCAGTTAGCATATTATTGTCTGATAAGTCATCAATAACCATCTGTTTTTCTGACCCTCGTTCAGGGCTCATGGCTATGTTCCCAGTGCTTTCAAGGACAAAATTATCCTGCAAATATCCTAAAAATGTCCACTAATTATAAAGGGATATTTATATGTTCAACCCATTCTGTTATCAGCCCCTTTTAGCCTGTTCAAAGCAGGAATGTTTCACCTTTATTCCACCTCGCCTTCTGTATAAAAGCTACCAACACGGAATGGGGGGGCATTGTTGTCACACCTTTAAGCTGGAAGTGGAGGTAGTAACAAAGCCAGATCAACATCCTTCATACATTTCTCTTCTGATCACGCAAATAAGATAAGATAAGATAAAATATGTCGCCAGCACATGTTCTCCATTGTAACATTGCAACATCAACATTGATGTATGATCAATGTCCCTGTCCCGATTGGATGATTAATATCAGTGCTTGGTTAGTTGATCACACTTTAAAGGGTAAAGGAACCCCAATTTCAGCAGGATAACACGCAAATGTGGTTTGAGGAGATGTAAAGGATTTTTTTACAAGGGCGGTTGGAGCAAGTGCGAGGGGTGTGGTCAAACGCACGTCGAACTCGCTCAAGCTAGGTTGCTCAGCCAATAGAAAACTACCACTCTGGGGAAAAAACATTTTAAGCCGGAAGTAGCAGACTTTCAGAATTTCCCCCACTTTAAACATTTTAGTGAGCTAAACATTTACATATTGACCAACCCTTCATAAGATCTGTGTTTTTTTTGCCGTACTTACCCTTGACTTCCCGCCCGGCGCTCCAGGTGACGTACGAGGCCCACAAGGAGTACCTGGCCAAGATGTACGAGGAGTACCAGCGGCAGGAGGAGGAGAACATGAAGAAGGGCAAGAAGGGCTCCGTGTCCACCATCTCCGGCCTTTCTGCCGTGCCCGCCCCCGTTGTTCAACGGGCAACCTGGAGATCGACGACAACTCCCAGACACAGACGCCCGAGAGCGAGGCGGAGTACAGCGAGGGCGGTGTCGCGGCGTGGGCGGGGGACTCGCGCAACCTCCTGGCCGACGGCACGGTGAAGCGGCCCGACGGGGAGGCCCTGACGCCCGGCGAGCAGAACCCGGGGCCCGGCGTGCGGGTGGAGGTGCACGACCTGCTGGTGGACATCAAGGCGGAGAAGGTGGAGGCCACAGAGGTCAAGCTGGACGACCTGGACCTGTCCCCGGAAGGCCTGGGCGGCGGAGGCCTCGGAGCGGGGGTCGTGGGCGTGGGAGGGGGCGGAGGTGCGGTAGGCGTGGCAGGGGTTGGGGTGGGGGTGGGGGTGGGGGGGCATGGAGAACGGACCCCTGGTGGAGGTGGACTCCCTGCTGGACAGCGCCTACTGCGCCGTGGTCCAGAACCTGAACGGGAACCTGGCGCTGAAGGAGGAGCAGCGGCCCGGCTCAGGGGTGTGCCTGGGCTCCGGCCTGGGACTGTCGGGGGTCAGCCTGGAGGAGGACCGCAACATGGGGCCCCTCATCACGCTGGCCGATGAGAAGGACAGCGTGCCGAGCAACAACGGATTCCTTTTCAGCAAGGTACAGTGAAAACGCTTGATGAAGTATTTTCCTGATCACAGACGGGACATTCGGGAATAATAACAAAACATACCAAAGTTAAAGGGGCACTAAATAAACCACCAGGTGTGAGCTTGATTAGCCAAGTATGAGTGTCCTCCTAGATGTATGCTGACTAGATCAGTTTACCAGTTGGTACAGTCCACTGGGTAGGCTGGTAGTCTGATCGAGTCACCATACATCTCGGTGGACACTCACACTTGTGACTTCGTCACAAATGACAATTTTAGTCACATGACACTTTTGAAACGGCTTGTAATGGGCTAATCACGCTCACACCTGGTGGTATAATAGCTTTAATACCAAATGAAAACCGTGTCTATAAAAAGTAGAATAGAATATCAGAACTTTATTTCAATTACAAGTTTATAAAAACAAACCCATACACATGTTTCCTGTTTAACAGCAGCAGCTCATCATATCTTATACAAGCCCACAAGGTTAAGGGATGCTCCAGAAACCTTAAAAAACGTACAATACCCAGGACTTCATTGTGTTCATCGTCTTCATTCGTTCTTTCTCCCCCAGGTGGACGAGAAGCTCCTCCCTGCTCTGGCGGCCACCGACGCGCTAGTCCTCCCCCGGGCCGACCAGGCCACGCCCCCCGGCCCGCCGGCGCCCCCTGGCTGCGCTAGCGACGACCTCAGCCTGCTGGCCACATGACCAGCTGTGGCTCGGACCTGAGCCAGCCGCAGGGCAGCAGCAGTGGCCCCGCCTCCGCCGCTGCGGGGGGCGGGGAGCTGCCCGAGGACGACGCCTTCAAGATCCAGAGTCCCCTGGCCGACATCAGCTCCATCGCCCAGGCGGAGAGCCTCCAGGCCCGGGCACAGGCCCAGGCGCAGGCGGTGTCCCGGGGCGACTTCCCCGCCGAGGGAGAGGGTCCCTCGTCGGGGGCGACGGAGGGAGAGGGGGCGGGGCTGAAGGCAGGCGGAGACACGGCCAGCACCACCTCTGACACCGAGCGGTCGGACGACGGCAAGGACAAGGACATCAAGAAGATCCAGACCACCGCCACCACGCAGGTGTGTGTGTGTGTGTGTGTGTGTGTGTGTGTGTGTGTGTGTGTGTGCGCGCATGCATGTGTACTTTATAGTATTGATCCATAACAATAACATTGCATCATTGCATTTTCATTGTCATTGTTACGTTATGTTAGTTTATATACAGCCTAGCTTAAGACCACTGGTTTTGCATCATTTTAATCTACGTTTCCTGAGAATCAAACATGCTTCCAATTATCAGCACATAAGGAACGTTCATCCAAAGTGGTACTTCGGTATCCTGTATCCCGTAGTCTGTATCCTGTATCCCACGCCCTTTGGATCACGCAGTAGTCTTTCCTATGTCCTGCCAGGCCCTGCACGGGCGCACGGCGGCCCAGCTGGAGCGGGACCTGCGGGTGGACCTGGGGCTTCCGGGGCATGCCCATGACGGAGGAGCAGCGGCGGCAGTTCAGTCCCGGCCCGCGCACCACCATGTTCCGCATCCCCGAGTTCAAGTGGTCGCCCATGCACCAGCGGCTGCTCACCGACCTGCTGTTCGCCCTGGAGACCGACGTGCACGTGTGGAGGAGGTGAGCTTTCCACCCACACACGGGATTCTACTGTGTTATTACAGTACGGTGTATTACAGAGCCAGGGATTACTGTATATTACTGATACTGGGTTTACCTTGGTTTGGGGTATTAAATGGTAAATGGCAAATGGATCGCATATATGCAATATAGCGCTTTTATCTAAAGTGCTTTACAGTTGCCTCACATTCACCCATTCACCCACCGACGGCGGTGTCAACCATGCAAGGTAACAACCAACACGTCAGGAGCAGTTAGGGTTAGGTGGTGTCTTGCTCAGGAACACCTCCACACTTAGCTAGGCGGAGCCTGGGGATCGAACCACCAACCTTCCTGTTGCCAGACAACCACTCTTACCTCCTGAGCTACTGCCGCCCTGTATTACTATATATATATTACTATGGAGAGAGTGTGTGTGTGTTTGGTGGCTGGCCTCAGCATCCTCACCTGGCCCCAGTTAGAGTCTGCGGTGGGGGGGGGGTGGTTGTGGCTGCACACTTGTGGTGCATTGTCTGCACACAGATGAAACCAGCCATCACCACACACACACACACACACACACACACTCAAGGAGAGTGCTAGCATGCTAGCAGTTACCATCTGCTCTGTTTTCATTCATACTACAAACTACTGCGTTAAAGCGGCTTATTCAACACCATCTTGCCTGTGTCCTTTGGAGCCCCACGGTGTGTGCCAGTGTAGCAGTGCTAATGCTACACGCCACCGACAGGGGCTGTTCGCAGGCTCCTCCACTCCAAGGACACAGGCAGTTGGTGTTAAATTAGCCGGGTTATTGTAGATCGTAGAAGAATGACAGAGCAGATGGTACCTGATAGCTTGCTTGCGCTCCCTGAGTGTGTGTGTGTGTGTGTGTGCTGATGGCTGGGTTCACCTGTGGGCCTTGATTATGCACCACAGGTGTGTGGCGGTCTGAGCGGTCTGGGGCCAGGTGAGGCTGCTTAAACCAGCCACACACACACACACACACACACACACACACACACTCCACAATTACTGATACAGGGCATTGCTGGGTTTGGGGTTGTTACTATATTAAGCGTTAAGCCTCGTTGGCCTCTTTTTTTGATGCAACCAAAATAGCGTACTCCAACGCTACGCCCCCATTGAAGCTCACTGAAAAGCCAACGCATACATCTAAGTCTATCAATAATACTATATACTAACTCTCTAGGTCTAGTTCATACAAAATGGTGTTGAAATGGGGGTTGGGTTGGACAAGGATATGTCCTTCACAAGGCGTTCTGATTGGGCGCACTTGATGTGTAGAGAATGACTTTCCTGATGACTTCCCGTCACCGGTCTGACCATCGTCTTTTCCCCCCTTGCAGTCACTCCACCAAGTCGGTAATGGACTTTGTGAACAGCAACGAGAACATCATCTTCGTCCACAACACCATCCACCTCATCTCTCAGATGGTGGACAACATCATCATCGCCTGCGGGGGCATCCTTCCTCTGCTGTCCGCCGCCACCTCCCCCTCCGTAAGTGGCTCGGGTCCGCCCTCTGGTGGCGGGATTACAGATCACCGCGTCGCATCTTTTAAAAGCCTTGTCGTGATCGAGGCCTTGTGGCTCAACTTCGAAATACCACGTCTCCTCTCTGTTCAATCTTCTGATGTCGTTCATATTTTTACATTAAAGGATATGTATTTTGGGAGTTTTATTTATCATTGATAAAACATTTTAAGATCAAATTTTGAAGATCACTATTCTCTATCTCTTTAATGTACCTTTGTCGATTGTAGACATTTCTCGTAGAAGCTTCACTCTTCACTCCTAAATTAAAACCTGACTACTATGCTTTCTAACCCTTTCGGTTAATAATTTCGGTTTACTTCTCATGTATTGAAGAACGATTCTATGACTGCTATTACTTATTTTATTTAACTCTTCAACTCTTTTTTTTTCTGTTCTGTTTTTCCTGTCCTGTTATTGTTTTCTGTTTCCGTTTGTTTGTCCTTGTTTTTTATTTTTGTTTTTTTTGGCATGTGCAGAGTTCTAAGAGTAGTGCCAATACTGTAAGTTGCTATTTCCTTTCTCTCTCTGTTTCATTTCTCAATGTTTTTTTCTCCTACTAATGCCGTTCTGTACCCACGAGGCTTCCCGCCCGCCCGCCCGCCCGCCATGTCTGCCTGACATCCATTGTCTTGTTTTATCCCTCGCTGTGCTTCCCTCGCTGCTGCTCATGACTACTACTACTACTACTACTACTACTACTACTACTACTACTACCACTAAATTGCACGTTTCAAAAAACGGTTAAGCGGAAAGAAAGAAGTGAGTTGAGGTACAAACAGGGACAGGGAAGACGGAGGGAAACATCTTCTGACTGGTTCTAGTGGAGTGGAGTGTGTGTGTGTGTGTGTGTGTTGGAGGTGGTTGGTAGAAGCAGCCTCACCTGGTCCAGCAGTCAGGCTGATTATTAGACTCTGGGGCTGGCTGGGTGAGGCTGCACACCTGTGGTGCGTGGCACATGGGTTAAACCGTCCAACACCACCATAGACACATATATACATCGACGCCGCGTAGACTGTCGCGGCCCGTTGCTGGGATTCGTCATTATCGGTGCCATCTTGCTGAGGTCTGTAAGACTGGCCTGTAAACACATACAAGTAAACAGGGGAGCTGTGGTTTTTCTGAATAAAAGCACAATCTAATAACATTCCATAGTAATATAATATAATATATATAATTCCCCAAAACCTGGTAAACTCGGGATCAGTAATATATAGTAATCCCTAGCTTTGTCATATACCACACTGTGATTTAATCTAATAAAATCATGATCTACATAAAATTATATATTATACCTTATATTATATATTATATCTTGTATTATATATTATATTTTCCTCTATGTTTTATATTTTCTCTATTATATATAGATCTATATATAGAACAAAAAATTATCTTTATCGTGCTTATCCAGTCCTTTGCCAGTCTAGCCCTCTCCAATGTGGCGGCGACGTTGCCATAGGAACCACAGGCCTATGGGGCATCTGTGTATATATGTCTATAAGACCATCCGTCACGCCACACACACTGAGGGAGAGAGCATGGACATGTCCGCATTTAACACCTGCTCTGGCTATTATACGTGCTAGAGCACGACCACACACACACACACACACACACACACACGCCACAGTTCTGATTAAAGGTTGCGTTGCTGCATCGCCATGGGTTTTAATACCTCATTATTATTATTGTGTAATTGAACACGCGGCACTAAAAACCTGTTCTATTGCTTTTGATGTCAGTCATTGTCCGCATTCAGCTAATATCAATTCAATCATTTATCTCTAATTTCTCCTCCTCTCTATTCCTCCTTTATTTTGTACCACTTGAATCAACTATCATCAGGCTAATTCAATTGAATTTGGGATGACAGTAAGTCTCAAGTGATGCATTGCACTGTTGTCTGCTAAGACCTGTAATCGAATGGCTGTGAGATGAGCGCTTTGAGGAAGCGATCACAGTGGGGGGACGGGTGCGGTGTGGGGGAGGGGGGGGGGGGGGGTTGCGTTGCGTTTGCTAAGCCTTTCCCCCCCCCTCTCTGTATCAACACCAAAGAAGGCAGGAGGAGCAGCACCCCAGAGGGGGTCAAAGGGCGAGGAGGTGAACCCTCTCCCGGGGGCTGGAGCGGCAGGGGGCGAGGTGCGTAAAAACAAAACAGGAGCCGAAATAAAAAAAACTAATATTCACAAAAATGAGCACCGTTGTCACCTGGAGACATGAAGCGACCTGAACACACCTCTGGCTGTCCTCACTCTTGTCTGTCGTCCCACCGCACGTCACCTCCCCTCGCGAGAGGCTCACCGCCACCCTGTCCTCCGTCCACCGTCCCTCCTTGTCCCTTTCCAACCCCTCCTCACCGCCCGCCTGCAGACCCCCATGGGGTTCAATGTCACGCTCTTAGCTAGCTGTGTGTGTTGTCAGCGTTTGGTGTCGCGAGTAGCACCGCGACTCGTGTTTTCCTCGTAACATTACAGGGGGGGCTTGGCTTAGCTTAGCTTAGCTTAGTTTAGCTAACCTAGCTTCCTGTCTGCCAAAAGGGCTAACATCTCACTCACTCACACACTCACTGTGGCTATAATACACCTCAATGTTTCCACCACCGGTTCTGTCGCCAGGCTTTAGCCTTGTGTGTGTGTGTGTGTGTGTCGTCTGTCGTTCATTGCTAACACATTGCGCTGCGATTTCCCACCTTTTTCGTTTGTGTCACTAACTAGATATTTTATGTATTTATCTATATGTGGGGTTTTTTTGCTTCACAAGTATGCTATTTCACTAATAGCCTCTGTTTCAAATGTTATGTAGTTGTGTCACAAGTATGCCAACTAAATGTTCTGCAGTTAAGTATGCTTATTCACGAATGTTATTGGATGTTTTTTAGGCCACGTCGTAAGTATTAACAGCCCGTGAGCCAAAGACTTTACTTAGTGATTTAATCGATAATCAATTGGGACGAGAGGCTATGCTCTACTATACAAAAAGTGTACGAAGAAAGTGTACTCCCGGTAACTTCCGGTGTGCGCGTGTGTGTGTGCGCGTCTATACCGACACCCCTGCGCTGTTGTTGTTGACCCAGACGGAGTTGGAGAACATCGAGGCGACACAGGGCATGTCCTCGGAGACGGCGGTCACCTTCCTGACGCGCCTCATGGCCATGGTGGACGTGCTGGTGTTCGCCAGCTCCCTGAACTTCAGCGAGATCGAGGCGGAGAAGAACATGTCCAGCGGCGGGCTGATGAGGCAGTGCCTCCGCCTTGGTATGTGTGAGTTTGAGTCTTTTATTCTCTCTTTTTATTCCTTTTTCTGTTCATATTCATCGTCACCGTCATCTGATGTGTCTGTAGAGTGGACACGCTGTCGACATTGACATGTGCTGACACATATGAACTACGTCTAAACATATATTTTATTATTATATTATATACATTTTTGAAATTGTGTTTTATTGATTGCTACCCATCATGTGCTAGTATTATAGAAGATATAATTATTATTTATCTTATTATATTATTTACTGTATGTTGAAGCGACATTTGTAATCGTTTTGGTAACAAGCACATAAACGATAAACTGGATGTCCCAGAGAAAATGTACAATTGGCTTCGTTGAAACAACATAAACAACAACAACAACAATAACGACAAAAACGTGAGTGTTGGTAGCCAAATAAAAGCGTCTACAGTACAATTCAGTCCTTGACGATGACGAGACGTGTGAATTATGGTCTGGAGGAGGTTGGGGTTTTTAACATACATACAGCCATACACACACACACTCAGCGGTTGACGTGTGGGAGGGAATGCTGACGGCATGCTGTTATTATACGAGAGGGCGATAACTCTGTGGTTAGATAATTGAAGCCCGTTAAATTAGGCAGTGTTTAATAGAATAATAAATGACACACAAATATTTTAATAGAAAATAACTCGCCGTGCTGCTCCCTGACTGTTGATCTCTCTCTCTCTCGCTCTCTCTCTCTCTCTCTCTCTCTCTCTTGCGTGTGTGTGTGTGTGTGTGTGTGTGTGTGTGTGTGCTCCAGTGTGCTGCGTGGCGGTGAGGAACTGCCTGGAGTGCAGACAGAGGCAGAGAGAGCGCGGCTGTAAATCGTCGCTGAGCAGCAGCCGGTCCCAGGACAGTCTGCACAGCGCCCCCACTGTCAACAAGGTACCACACACACACAGACACACCACACATTCTCTCTCACACACACTCACACACACACGCACAAATACACACACACACACACACACATGCGCACACTCTCACACACACAGACACACACGCACGCACGCATGAACACATACACACACACACACACACACAGATTTCTCATAGCTTGCTGTTGTACTTACACCATGTCAGTCTCGTAGCGTATGCACTGTGGGTGTGTGTCATGTTGACGTTGTATAAGCGGTAATGAGATTGATTTTCCACAACACACTCCCCCCCTCGAAAATACGCAAAATACACAAAACACACACTTAGTTAGTACACTGGGAGGTGTGAGTGACTTTCTTTGTTCCTTCCTTCCTTCCTTGCTTCCTTGCCTCCTTGCTTCCTTCTCTCACAGCAGGATCCAGACCGCCTCCTGCAGGATGTGGACATCAACCGCCTCAGAGCTGTTGTGTTTAGAGATGTGGTGAGAAAAAAATAAGAATCTATCTGCCTTTAATTTGGCTGCATCTATAATATATCACAGTTTTTGTAATGTGTGTATTGTATGTGTGTGTGTATATATGCGTGCGTGTTTGTGTGTGTGTGTGTGTGTGTGTGTGTGTGTGTGTGTGTGTGTGTGTGTGTGTGTGTGCGCGTGTGTGTGTGTGTGTGTGTCTGTCTCTCTCTGTGTCTGTCTGCCTGTCTCTCTGTCTGTCTCTCTGTCTCTCTGTCTCTCTGTCTGTCTCTCTGTCTCTCTGTCTGTCTCTCTGTCTGTCTGTCTCTCTGTCTGTCTGTCTCTCTGTCTGTCTGTCTGTCTCTTCTGTCTGTCTGTCTGTCTGTCTGTCTGTCTGTCTGTCTGTCTGTCTCTCTGTCTGCCTCTCTGTCTGCCTGTCTGTCTCTCTGTCTGTGTGTGTCTGCGCGTGTGTGCGTATCCCAGGACGACAGCAAGCAGGCTCAGTTCCTGGCGCTGGCGGTGGTCTACTTCATCTCCGTGCTAATGGTCTCCAAGTACCGCGACATCCTGGAGCCCCAGCGGGAGATTGGCAGGTCCACCAGCCTATCAGGGAGGAGCATCCGCCACGAGATCAACTCCCCGACCAGCACAGGTCAGCCTCAGTGCTCCCGTTCCTGCAGCAGCAGCAAGTGACTCATCATTTTAAGGCTGGGGAAGTGAATACATAAAAGCCTCGGGCAAACAATGACAAAGTGTTTTTCCACTGACAGGGAAGACATTAGAGAGAAACACTTGGAGAACAGTGAGGCCACTGCAGCGCAGGCTAAAAAAAACCCTCTCTGTAGCTGTTCTGTTGCTGTTCTGTTCTGTTCTGTTGGGGTTTTTGTCTCTGATTGCGTTGAGCGATGTGTGAAACTTCATCCTTATTCTATTCAAGTACAGAGATCTATACTTTCGGTCGTCTTTATTCCGAATGACTCTCGTGGTGTATTCTAAGCATCCTTTATGCCTGAGTTGCTCACGTTGAAGAGTGATCATGTGACTAGAATGTGGTGCTGGTGGGGGTGGGTGATCAAAAGTGGACCAGAATTCCCTCAAACCTACTAGTTCTGATATATTGATATATTTTAAATCGTAAATATCTGCGGTAGCTGCAGTGGTGGTGACACTGTGCAGTGTTTAAATCAACACAACGCTAAACAAAGCACGTGTGTGTGTGTGTGTATTCATATTTACCGGCTCTGCTCCTCCCCACTCCCCTCGCCCCTGGTTCTCCCCAGAGCACCCGTCGTCCTCGTCCTACTCGGACCGCGACAAGCAGAGCTCCACGCCGGCGGACGAGTCCCCCTGCGGCGGCCTGCCCCACACCGACTCGGGCATCGGGGAGGAGGGCCACGCCTCGGGCTCCCTGAATGGCTCGGAGATGGGCCTGGGTCTGGGCCTGGGTCTGGGCCTGGGCCTGGGCATGGTGGGCCGCGAGACGGACCGAGACCGGGACCGGGACGTGGGGGGCGGCGGCGGCGGCGGCGTGGGGGTGATGGGCACGGCCGACCTGCTGTGCGGCCTGTCGGACGTCCGGAGGTCCCAGGAGAGCCTGCTGGACTCGCCGCACAACCCCGGCTCCGCCTCCTCCTCCTCCGCCAACCCAGGCCAGGCCCCGCCCTCCTCCATATCCAGCATCAGCCAGACCAACAAGGGCATCAACGTTAAGGTGGGGTTTGTGGTTTCATTTTTGTTTTGTGATTATTGTTGCCGTTGTGTGCGTTGTTGTCATGGTGACGGAAAGTCCAATGAAAACCCGCGGTGTTCAGAGTGGGGTCATCTCCAGGCGCAGCTCGGAGCTCAGCTCTTTTCACACGTATTAGTCTTACCTCTCGGTAGGGCTCATTTGCAAATCCACTTAATTCAAGTCCAAGAGCCGGAAAGGAATTTCAATTTCAAAAATATTAATCTCTGTGGACAATGTTCTGCGGGACTCCAAGGTTCATCCATACATGCATGCTAAGGGTCACACAAAAAAAGTGTTTTAGCGTGCCGAGTTAAATTGCTCGATGTCACGGTATTCCATTAGTGTGGAGCTCCGACGTGGAGCGTAACCCCCACCCCCACCCCCCAACCCCCCGCAAGTCTTCTGCTGCCTTACTGCAGTCATTCTTATACTCTCTCTCTCTCTCTCTCCCTCTGTTTGTCTCTGTCTCTCTTTCTGTCTTTTTCTCTCTGTCCCTCATCCTCTCTCTCTCTCCCTCTGTTTGTCTGTCTCTCTATCTGTCTCTCTGTCCCTCATCCTCTTTCTCTCTCTCCCTCTGTTTGTCTCTGTCTCTTTATCTGTCCTTTTCTTTCTGTCCCTCATCCTCTCTCTCTCTCTATCTCTATCTCTATCTCTATCTCTATCTCTATCTCTCTCTCTCTCTCTCTCTCTCTCTCTCTCTCTCTCTCTCTCTCTTTTTCTCGACGTCTCCATCATCAGGAGATCCTGAAGAGCTTGGTGGCTGCCCCACTCGACGGTGGTGAGGCTGGCCAGGAGGTGGGGCCGACCCCCTACCACCCGGACCCTGCCCTGAAGACACACCCCATGCTGCCCATGCAGTTCCACTCATTCGACAGGTAGGGGGGCGCTCATGGGCTCCAACCGCCAGTAAAACCCACTGCTGCTACCTGGGAAGAAGAAGAAGAAGACATGCCAATGGTGGCACTTAAAAAAGAAAAATATATAGAATGTATATAAATATATAAGTATATAAGTATATACCAAAATATTAGTGTAATAGTTTATGTTTACTAGTAAATGTTATGTTATGTTATTAGTAAAGGTTTACTTTAAGAGAGATTTCCATTTTATAATACTAAGCAAGGGTCAAACACATTCTACGACTTGGGAGGAGCTGATTGGTCCACCCACCGTGTGTGTGTGTGACTGTCCCCTGATAGGAGCGTGGTGGTGCCCGTCAAGAAAGCCCCGCCCGGCAGCCTGTCAGTCAACACGGTGGGCACGCCCACAACCGGCGGAGCCGCCACCCCTGGCAGCACGCCAAACATCTTTGCTGCTGCCACGGCAACGCCCAAGAGCATGATCAACACGACAGGTGAGAGATGAGAGCTGGGTTGAAAATAGTGATAGTAATGAGTTAAAGCACGATATATAAGAAACAAGAACACTTAAGAAGAGTGCTGCAAACAGAGGAAATAAAAGCCTTTAAAAGCTCTCGCTGTCTGCACAACGCCTTTAAAGGCTTTTATTGTTGTCTCCTAATGGATGTACAGTTGTGGTACAGCCCAGACGGCTGCACGCGGCATAAAAGCCACGGTAGTTAATTTAAGCGCCTGCCCTGCTCTATACCTTCCTATCAATCAGTCCACAATGGCGGTCAGACGCGTCATCTCCTGACAAATACCAAATGTTTTCCTCACATCTCCCGGCGCACGGAAAGTGCCAGAAAACGCGAGACCGGGGCGTGGTTAAAAAAGAAATACGGCAAAGGGAATCATCTTTTCCGTCAGCTGTGACAAATTCTCCCTGGATTCATTGAAGCCGGGGTGTTGGACGCCGATTTGCCCGCGATGGGTCATGTTGAGCAACGAGCGTGGCGGGGACAGGATGAAGAATGTGTTGTCAGGAGACGCTAGCTGCTCTTTACTGCCCCCTAGTGCAGAGGTGCACCGCCACCGCCGCGCCGCGAGGCAAGACTCAATGTCCCATGAAATGTTGTTGGGAATTAATACACACCGGTCGTCCTGACATGATGCCAGGGTTATAATGTATTGGTACTTTGTCTGAAAGTCTGCAGTGTGAGTGTGAAATATTGCAAACATTGCTAATAACCTAGTATATATATAATAACCTGGTAGCAATGTGTGTGTGTGTGTCGTTTCGGTAGCTCGGTGTGTTGCGTTGAATTTACGGCCAAGGGGGCCGTGGTGTGCTGCCGTGGAGCCATCAGGTATAAACGAACGCAACTTAGTATGGTGGCGATAGGGAGCCATAGCTCTCCCGTCAAAACCGTGCGCGAGCTTGACTGGTAGCTGGCCGTGCGATGGTGTGCGGGCGGCTGGGAGGTGGAAGGTGCAATGGGTTCAAGTAGACCAGATGAACGCCTTGAAACCATCCAGCAGCCGTAGAATTCAATTCAAGGGACTCAGATTGACAGCCATCTGTGTGTGTGTGTGTGTGTGTGTGTGTGTGTGTGTGTGTGTGTGTGTCTCGTACATGGCCTAACATGCCTTTTTTGTGGTTTTTGCCACGCTCCCTCCCTCTCTCCCTCTCTCCCTCTCTCCCCTTCACCCCTCCCTCCCTCTCTCCCCTCTCTTCCCTCCCTCCCCTCTCTCCCCCTTCCTCCCTCTCTCCCTTCCTCTCCCTCCTCTCCCTCTCCGCCCCTCTCTCCTCTCGCCCCTCTCCCCCCTCACTCTCTTTCACCCTCTCTCCCTCTCGCTCCCTCTCTCCCTCTCTTCCATCTCGCCCCTCCTTCCCGCTCACCCTCTGCACCCCCTCTCCCTCTCGCCCCTCTCTCACTCTCTCCCTCGCCTCGCCCCGACTCACCATCTCTCACCCCCTCTCCCTCTCGCGCCTCTCTCACTCTCTTCCCTCCCTCCCCTCACCCCTCTCACACCCCTCTCCCTCTCGCGCCTCAACTCACTCTCTTCCCTCCCTCCTCTCGGGCCCCTCTCTCCCTTCTCTCCCCTCTCTTCCTCCCTCCCTCTCGCCCCTCTCTCCCTCTCACCCCTCTCTCCCTTTCCCCCCCTCTCTCCCTCTCTCCCACTCGCCCCTCTCTCACTCTCTTCCCCTCCTCCCTCAATCCCTCTCTCCCCCCCTCCTCTCTCCAGGGGCCACAGACTCCGCCACCTCCTCGTCCTCCTCCTCTTCCTCCTCCTTCGTCAACGGCGCCACCAGCAAGAGTCTGCCGGCGGTGCAGACGGTGGCGCCCATGCCCGAGGACACCATGGAGAACATGAGGTCGGGAAGACGCTGGCTTCTTCTTTTCCCACGACATGCTATGATGCACTACGCTAACATTTTGCCATCTTTACTCGTTTAACGCCGCTCACGTGTTTGCTGGCTTGCGTTCTCTTGCTTATTTGCATCTTTTTGTCTTCTCCCCCCCCCCACCCCCACCAATTTGTTGGGTCTTATTTCAGTCTTTGCGTCTATCACATACCATGTAGTTAAAAACAAAAACTACCGGAAAAAAGAGTCAACACTCACACTCGTTGTGCACACACAATAAACATTACAGAGGCCCCACAAGTACAAAACAAACACACACATACACACACGTTGACGCACTAACTTGATAACAAGCGCCGTAAGCACTGAATAATAGACCAATTGAATTGAAATAGATTTTACTAAGCCAGATTTCAATGCAGTGCATGTCCGTCATCTCCCCCCAAACAGCTTACCATATTTTAACACCACTGCAGTGTACTTATAACTTATTAAGCGTCACTAATCATCCCTGGATAATTATGTACTCGGGCAGAATTTATGTCGGGATTGCTGCTAAGGCAAGCTTTCTAAGACATTTATTTGAATACTCCCAAGGAAATGATACCATAGTATCACACTAGAGTAACCAACGATGTATGATGGTATTCATGTGGTGCTGTCCCTTCGGCTTGACTCTAGTGTTGGGTTACTGTTTAACACAAAACTTAATTCAATGTGTAATACACCACTCCTAAAATCATCAATTAGGTTGTCAGTGACTCAATGGCTATAGCCTGTAATGCGAGAAGAAAGGGATTATACACGCAATTTCAATTCACGATACAATAAGGTTGAACAAGGATCAATATCAGAATCACAAGCATTGCGTATGCAGAACTACAAGTAATACAAGGAGCAATCAATGTGATTGTTTATTGGGTGTGAACTTTTTTGTATCACGAATGGTTGTACATTTTTTGTTTTCTTCTGGCTTTCCAGGCTACAATGGAGTCATTCATTAATCTATATATATATTATATTTCAATGGTATTTAAGTGTTTCCATAACCTGCGTAGCTCTGTTGCAAATATAAGATCATATGGATATTATACACGTGTCCATCTTAAAGTCATGTAAGGCAGTGTGTTATGTCCCTAAAATATATTGCTCCATTGCTATCATGGTAATATTAAAGACATATTTAATATTATAGCCCATTTAAGCTAGCGTTTGCAACAATCTTAGTCGGTTGCAGACACGTGTTGTGTGTGTGTGTGTGTGTGTGTGTGTGTGCGAGTACGAATGGCAGGAATACAGTGATGCAAGTGTGTGTTCCTTAATCCCTGTGTGTGTGTGTGTGTGTGTGTGTGTGTTGTGTGGTTTATATTGCAGTTCCTATTGTGAGGTGGAGCAGTGCGGTCCAGACGTTACCCGAGCTCAAGTCTTTTAGCTCTCTGGCAGGCTTCCAGACCGCCCCCCGAGGCCTTGGTGTGTTGGTGTGGCGCTAATGAAAGGTTCCTGAGGACTGATATTGCAGGCTCATCCTCCACTTGCTTTGGATGAACGGGTCGGAGGTAAAGCAAAGTGACTAATGGATGAATAATGGATGACAAAACTGGATCTCCCCCGCACCCCCTCGCGAACCGCCTTCCACTCTGCACCCCCCCCCCGGCTAATTATTAAGGGTTAGAAATGGCCGCATTACGCTGGATTATATTTAGCAAATAATCAATTAGCAAAAGTTTCAATATGTTAACGATAGGGAAATGTAATTGGGAAAGTGGGAAAGTGCTTGGCTGTGTGTGTGTGTGTGTGTGTGTGTGTGTGTGTGGGCGTGTCAGTGGCACTAAAGTAAATGATCTTCAAGCTCAAACAATGTTAGGCGCTCGCGGGCATAAAAACAACAGCACGGACAAACTACAGTGCTGGCGGTGGCGGAGTCGACTGCGTTGTCTTCTAACCATGGAACACGTGGAGAAGAATTGGCATTGGTAATTGGATTGGATTGCTCCTGGTATCGCCTGGCATTTGTACATAGCACACGGTCATATCCTTTGTTCCGTTTCAGGAGCGTGACTCGAACGTGACACTAGCATGACTCATACGTCACGATTGATAGATCACGTGACTCAGCCGTGGCCAATTATGGAGTTGAGGTTCCGATCTGAATACGATCTGTCCAATAGATAATTGAATAAGGTTATCATGGCCTCACGTCCGTGTTCATAATAGAGAGAGAGATAGAGAGAGAGAGAGAGAGAGAGAGAGAGAGAGAGAGATAGAGGGAGAGAGAGAGCATGATCCCTGAATCCCTTTGTTGCCCCCCCCTCCCCCCCCATAGAGGACCTGCTGACCTCCCACTTACGAGGGGAGAGGGGGGCGAGATCATTCTAGAAAGTCAAACGGCAAAATTAGGTGGAAAGTCTCTGGACGACGGTGGGAATGACCTGTGTGTGACGGGGGGCTCAGTGTGAAACATCAGGTGGGCTGTGCCAATCGCACGGGCGGCTCGGGCTCCTCGAAAGGCGTTATGGGTAGAGTACAGTTTGTGTCGTGAATGGTAGGGAGGATGGAGGACGGGGGGGGGGGGGGGGGGGGAGGAGTGAGGGGGTGTGTGTGGGTGTGTGTGTGTGTGTGTGTGTGTGTGTGTGTGTGTGTGGGGGGGGGGGGTTCACACCTGTGCCTGCACCTAAGAGTTCTTCACATTTTGCCAACTCTTAGATTTTTTACTCCTCGTGTTTGTTTTTTTCAGTTCATTTAGTATTATCAAGTCATCTTAATCCATTATTATTGTCCGGCTTTCCCCATCGCACGTGATCATTTCCGTGATATGACACAGAGACACACGCGGGGACAGGTCTCGACAGAAGCGTGTTCGGAGACTGGAT
>PIJE02001170.1:40000-57500 GCA_002895965.2 Coryphaenoides rupestris | reverse complement strand
GGACTGGCGGGCGCTGCTGTGGTCCAGCCGGGACCGGGCCTCGGGTGGCTGGGACCTGGGAGGCAGGGACTGGCGGGAGCTGCTGTGGTCCAGCCGAGACCGGGACTCGGGGTGGCTGGCACCTGGCAGCAGGAACCGGCCGGGACTGTGGCGGTGCGGCCAGGACCGGGACCCGGGGTAGTTGCGACCTGGCCGCAGGGGCCGAGTCCGAATCGGCCGAGTCAGTGTCCGGAGAAAACTCCCAAGTCGGAGTCAGAGTCTATTGGGCTGAATAGTCCGGTCATTAAGTTAAGAGGACCCTCCTCATAGCTCGCACCGGCAGTGGCGCACACCGGTTGGCCAAGTACTGCCACCAGCTGATCACCCCGAGCCTGAGTCTGCTGGGTCCTTTGTTGATTGGACCATTCTGTTACGATGTGGGGCAGGAGGACCCAAACGCAAGACTCAGGACTCAGGGTTTGCAGTACAAAGAATGTTATTTATTACCGTGATACCGGCAGGCAGACAGGTGCGGGACAGACAGGCAGGTAGGTAGGCAGGAGGGTGAGGAACAGACAGGTACGGCATCCAAATGGGTTTACCATTTACTAAACGCAAAGAAATGGACAAACAAAATCGCCAGTGGTTTATAAACCGGTGCTCTAAAGGCATCTGCTTACAGACGCGCCCCAACACCAGTGAACTCGGTGAGCGCATTGCAGATGAAACATAATACCACGTCCTCCTCCACCACAGCTCTGTCCTCGGTCATCGCCGTCGTCATCATCATCATCATCATCATCATCATCATCATCATCATCATTCTCCCAGACACAAACTAAAACGCGCAGTTTCAGACACTTATTTCACTTTTCATGGTTCGGAATGACAGCAACAGAGTGTTCTCTCATCACAGTGTAATGTGAATGTTGCTACTCATCGCAAAAGTACATGAAACATGCAATATACATCGATTAGCTCATCACGCCACCGTAGCGTAGCATCGCAGGTTCATAATGCGGCACAAAACTTACCCCCGTGATGAGCTGAGGAGGTCGACGAAGGGGAAAACATCTTTCCTCCTGCCTCTCCTTTAATTCCGTGTTTTTCCTGTTTAAGGTTTTCTGTTTTCGTTGTTCCATCGAAGCAGCTGTCCTTTCTGAATTCAGGTTTTTTTCAGTTTTAAGTTCAGTTTTTTTTAAGAACCCTTCACCTTGAGGGAGCCAGCTCTTGGCTTCTCCTCCTCCTTGCTCTCGGCCCACACGTCTCCTCCTCCTCCTCCTCCTCCACTGACCCTCTTCTTCTTCATTCCGGTCACTTCTGTGTTCATCCTTTCATCATTCCCTACTCCCAACCGCTTGACTTTGAACGCCATAGCTCTCCTCTCTCGACCCCGCGGCTCTGGTGCGTTTAAATGCTCCCACTTTCCTCTCCTCCAACTTCCACTACCACACTGTGCCGTCTCTCTCTTCTCTCTCTCTCCTCTCTCCTCTCCCCTCCTCTCTTCCATCCTTCCGCCACCCCGCCCCTATCCTCTGCTGCCCGTCATCCTGTCGGCGGGTATAGAGTTACCCTGGGCCTTCCATTAGCGGCCCAGGGGAGGCCGAACCCGAACCCAGATATTGATCTCCCTGATGGGGGAAAGGTAACCGGAGATCTCCTCCCCCTGCGCTCCAAACTCCCAACCACCACCAGGCCCGGTGTGGCGCTAATGGAAGCTCTTAGCCGGGCCCGGGGCCTTTCATCGCGGGCCGTTAGTCGGCTTTGATGATTGGACAATCCTGATGATCCACGTCCACACACACACACACACACACACACACACACACACACACACACACACACACACACACACTGATTAACATTTGAAGAGCTGCTAATGCATTCGTTTGTGTGTCTCTTAGTCTCTATTCTCAAGTAGGCCGGTTAGTTCTTCAAACCGCCACACTGTTGTTGTTGTTGTTTGATGTTCAACGTGGTTAAGGGGTTTTTAAACGCTGATTTACCCTCTTGTTTACCTGGCAAATGTAATTGCCGGGCCATGCGTGCTCACACATTGTCAGGCCTCAAGAGACTTACCACAGACATACCCTATGAGCCTACAAACGTCGTTGTTGACCGGTTGTGAGACGATTTCCGCCTTGTTGCTTTTACTTCAAACCTCAGGAATGGCAGAACTCGATCCAGAAGAACGCCGGTTTGGCCTTCATCGAGCTCATCAACGAGGGAGGTGAGCTTTCATACACACACACACACACACACACACACACACACACATACGCCTCGCTGTATGTACCGCTCTGAAATTACTTTGTTCACACCAGAGCTATTTTGCCGTGTTAAGGGCAAAAGGTCATACCGATGAAGACCTACGTTATCACAGGGATGAGTATACCAGGTCTACCGTGTTGTGGTCCTTAATAAATAGTGGGCCGGTGTGTAACTGGAAACAGCTCAAGGCAGGCTCAAGCGAAAAGCCTTATATTCAATATTTTCCTGTCCGAAGATTCTAGATAATATTCGAATTAAGAAAATTTAAATTAACTGTTTGATTCAATGCGTAGCCGACTACGCATTGAATCGGGTTTTTGACGACAGAAGCCAGGCACAACATAGTGGGCATGACCTCCAGTCACACAAGCCTGGTCCTTTTTTTATTTTTTGGTCAGATAAAGATAGACACAAACTACAAATACATACATTTACGGTCATCAGTGGACAGTCTCATTCTCATTCATACCACACGGTTAAATCTAGATGTTTTTATAATCATAATGTGACAAAAAGTTTAGATGATAGTTCCAAATCAAGGTTAAGTTTGAGCTCAGGATTAATGTGTACATTAAATAACATACATAAATAACACTTGGGTGGGCAATAGTAAAAATGTCAAGACATTTTGTCAGTTCAACACTCTGACAAGTGAAGGTCTTGTGCGTTAGTAGGGCAATATGGACGCTGGTGTCATTAGTTGATTGATCGCGGCCGCACCACATCCAGATCCCCTTTTTGCTTCAACAGGAAAATGAATGCAGTATATAATATCATTGTATATTAGTAAAAGATTGAACTGTGTTAACAAGCCAGAACGGGAGGTGAGTATTTCACTGCTATCTATCTCTATTTCTTAAAATGTTGCATTTGAAAAAAATCTGTACGATCTATACGTATATAAATTGAAATATCTAGTAAGTAGATTAGAACGCGTTGGCATTTGGCGTCGTTTTAGGCAATAGTTTGGGCCGCCAAGTTTTTTTCCGAAGTCTGCCGAGACCGACAGATCTGGAATTCATTATTTCGGCGGTTCATTTTGTCTGGCCGACGGCGTCTAGCGAGGGCCGTTAATAACAAAGGCATTCCGTTCTAGAGTCGCGAGAAACGCGCAAGAGAGACGACACTAAAGCCTCTTTCTATTAACTGGAAACAAACACTTAACCTCGTTCTACCTCATTATCTCTCTCTCTCTCTCTCTCTCTCTCTCTCTCTCTCTCTCTCTGTCTCTCTCTCTCTCTGTCTCTGTCTCTGTCTCTGTCCCTGTCTCTCTCTCTGTCTCTGTCTCTGTCTCTCTCTCTCTCTCTCTCTCTCTCTCTCTCTCTGTCTCTCTCTCTCTCTCTCTCTCTGTCTCTCTCTCTGTCTCTGTCTCTGTCTCTGTCTCTCTGTCTCTCTCTCTCTCTGTCTCCCCCCCCAGACTCCTCTGCCATGCGATGAAGGACCATATTGTGCGCGTCGCCAATGAGGCAGAATTCATTCTCAACAGACAGCGGGCGGAGGATGTCCACAAGCATGCTGAGTTTGAGGTTCACACACACACACACACAGAATGACGAAACACACACACGCACACACGCACACATATACACACATATACACACACACACACACACACGCACACTGTTGCTTGTGTATTACTGGGTTGTTGTCGAATAGTCAGGTAATAATAATATTATTACCTCCTGATCAATAATATTGATCATGGGGGGGGGGTTTAACTGATGAATCAATATGTAAACGGTGGCTGCACTTTTACCGCCATCTTGTTTTTCCGTTTGCCTCTGGAGCCCCGTCCACCTGCTTGTCTGCCCTTGGTGTCCTGGCCTGTAACCTTGTCTCTCCCTCCACTCTCCTCACTCTGTCTCTGTCTCTCTCTCCTCTCTCTCTCTGTCTCCGTCCATCTGTCTCTGCCTCTCTCTCTCTCTCTCTTCATCCGTCTCACTTCGTCTCCCCCCATTTTCCTCTCACCTGCCTCTCCCCTCCCACCCTTTCTCTGCCCAACTCTCCCTCTCTCTCTCCCTCTCTCTCTCTTCCCCATCATCTCTTCCTGTTTTTCTCGCTGTCTAACCCTCTCACCTTCACTCCCTGTCTTACCCCTCTCCCTCCTTCTGTATCATCTTTCCCTATCTCTCTCTCCCCCCCCCCCTCTCTCTCTCTCCCCCCCCTCTCTCTTTCTCTCTCTCTCTCTCTCTTTACCCCTCCCCTCTGTCTACAGTCAAACTGTGCCCAGTACGCGTCAGACCGCAGGGAGGAGGAGAAGATGTGCGATCACCTCATCAGCGCTGCCAAGCACCGGGATCACGTGACCGCCAACCAATTGAAGCAGAAGATCCTCAACATCCTGACCAATAAGCATGGAGCATGGGGCACAATGTCACAGAGGTGAGGCGACGTTGGCCGTTAATCACATTGGACCCCCCCCCCCCAACACACACAAGGTCGATGTACAGCAAGCCAACCATACCCTCAGACCACCATGGATATACCTTATTATTCACTATGGGATTACATGAGCATAATACTTGAATGAAATCACATGATACATGTCTTTTATTCTTGTTCAATGTGTTCCAATACTTAATTCAATTCAATTCAATTCAATTTTATTTGTATAGCCCTGAATCACAAGACAGTCTCAAAGGGCTTTACAGGCCAGATTGTTATGGGCCAAACGTGATTTATGACACGCCCCTAGCCCCGCCCCCCTAAGGGCAAGAAACGACTCCCTTAATTAACAAGGAAGAAATCTGGAGGAGGAACCTCAGAGTGGGGGATCCCTCCTTCCAGGGATGGTTCAGAGTGCAATGGGTGTCATACGGGCATTTAAAAACAGGGGTAACAAAGCATGACAAAATGCAAATGACAAAGTGCAAATAACAAAGTACAAATAGTAAATGAAATAGTAATAATGTGATGGGGTGCTGGCTGGAGAGCAAGCTGGTAGCCGTCAGGTGAGGTGGCCAGGTTATCCAGTCACGATCACAGCAGCACCCTAGATAATGGAGACAACATGAAGGTTAGATGGAGCACAGTAAGCAGGAAACATACAAGTATCCTCAGACCTAGTACCCATCGGCAGCTAGGGTAGGCTAGTGCTAACGGTATTGATTTAGCTGTAAATTAGAGCTGAGGGGCACTCCTAGCAGCCAAAGGCGAGGGTAAATAGGTGGTTTTTAGTCTCGCCTTAAATATATCAGCAGAGTCAGCCTCCCTGATTACAGGTTATCTTATCCTAGGCTATCCTGTGCTGTGTACCAGCAAGGGGTTAGCCTCGTAATTATAAGTGCTTAAAAACCTGTTCTATTCAGTGTTACTGTACCGTCCGTGCAGTGGATATATTCTTTCACTCGCTTGTTGACAAATGTACTTATTGTAAGGTCACCTTGGACGAAAGCCGTCTTGCAAATGCCGTAAAATTAAGATATATGAAATTGATTTTATCGATTTTCCCGTTTTTGCTCACGTCAATCATGTGAAACGCGTGCAAACACACATTGCAGATTGTACAAAGGAAAACGCTGAAACCCCCGTCAGGCAGGCACCACACACACACACACACACACGCGCGCGGCTCACATGCGTATATTTAGCTAGCATCCTGTAACATCACGCTGGTTCCTGGCCCGGTGCCGCTGATGTGAGCGGGCGCGACATGAAGCGGCTGCACGTCCGTCTGCCCCCCCGCCTCGCGTCGCCCGGGCAACACATCACTCACCTCTCAGCCGCCCGCCGGGCATCTTGCAGGCCAGCTATTGACACATACTGCTGCTGCTGCTGCTGCTCGCTGCTGTGCCTACGGAGTGTGCATAACATGACTTGTTTCAATCCCCCCCTCCCCTCGCCCGCTCGGTGCCCACAGCTTTCTTCCCGTCGCCGTCGAGGAACGGGAAAGTGTTGAGCGCAGTGGCGGGAAAAGAATGTCACTTTGACCTGTTAAAACAAGTCTCTGGGCAGAACAGAGGTGTAAGCACTCACCTCTTGCCTGCCTTTTCTTTCAGTTACATGTTTTATTACTTTTTAAGTCATTTTGCCACAATGCCACTTCTGTGGCGTGTTCGGGTTCTTTCTAAAGTAAGGAGAGGACGGAGTCGGTCTGACAGATAATCCAAAGGTTTGAATGTCCAACAAAATCACTTGGGCGCATTTAACGAATATAACATACATTATAATCAACATTATTATGTATGATTATCCCATGTGGAGGGGTACGGCGTCGGAGACGTGGCGGAGCTCTCCCGTAGTACACAGGTGTCAATAAATACTCATCCCCCACAGCTGCGTGTATTGCCGCTCCACTCCCCTTGTCTTCAACCTGCCGACACTAAACCACGCCCCCTTGCATATCACACACACCTTGTGTCGTTATCGTCTCTGTTTTGTATCGAAGGCCGTCGGCCGATTCATGTTTCGTTCTTCTTCTTTTTCCGACTCTTCAGCCAATTGCACGACTTCTGGCGCCTGGACTACTGGGAGGACGACTTGAGGCGGAGACGTCGCTTCGTACGCAACGCCTTTGGCTCCACCCACGCCGACGTGTCACTCAAGGCCCTGGAGGAGTACGGTGAGTTCCTCTCCGCTGAAAACTGAGATCGGTCTCCGACGACGAAGGTCTCGGACCGAAACCAAACTAGCTATGAAGGAGCTGCAATGTAAGCTACTGAGTGCCTTGGTACGTGACCAAAACTACCGAAATAATGTCTGATCCACGCCGAAAACACTTTATCTGTTGCTCATGGTGGTAGCTGAAGATGTGTTACTTAAAGAGGATAAATGCAGAACCAGGACGTCACGCACACGCTCACACCTATCCTCGCTGCTGCGATAGGTACAGAGGAAGAGGAGGAGGAGGGACTCAAGTCCAAGAAGAGTTTCCGCAGCCAATCGGTGGTTAGCCAGAACCCGGAGACGGAGCTAATGTTGGAGGGGGATGATGATGCCGTGAGCCTGCTGCAGGAGAAGGAGATTGATAACCTCGCCGGTGAGATAACACACACACACACACACACACACACACACACACACACACACACACACTGAAGTTGTTCATCAGCGACAAGAACCCGGTGATTTATTGTATACTGTCCAACAAAAGTTTGGAAATGCAATATCTTCTACACACGCACACACGCACCAGCCACACACCCACACACATGCACGCACACACATATACACACACACACACGCACACAGACAAGTATTGTAAGGGACTGTGAACTTACTCTCACTCTTGGTTCTAGTGCGTTTCCGTCCACGACTTTTTACATCCAGAGGCAAGTTGGAAGTTGGTTGCTATCAGATATTTTCCCAACCCAATAACCGTCCGACTGATCCAGTTAAAGGCTAAATCCCATGGACTAAGATGCCACTCAAACACACCCTAACGCAATCTGTCTACCTGATCATAAAACTGCGGGTCAACTATTTTTTACTATTTTCTACTATCTGCTATTTTTCTTTTTAACCTGAATTTCCTTTTATTTGTAAGTGTAAATGTTTATTTGAATGATTTAAATGATCTTTAATTGCGTTTGATGATCAACATTACTATCTCTCATTGTTGATTATTAGATTCAAGATACAAGAGACTCAATCATCGCATTCAAGCATAGCATTGCATTATAGTAGCTTTTATAGGCAACTAATCACTCAATCATTCCTAAGTTTTGATTATTTGTATGAATGAATTGTCCATAAAAAAGTTGATTAAAATATGCAAAAGCGTTCTCTGAAATGTCCCCTGAAAACACATTGTGTCATGTAGACGCTAAAACTACTACAGGGATCGAGGTGAATTGCTCTGACTTGACAACAGTGGAGAGAAATCGGTTTAAATCTATTAAATCTCAAAAAGCAAGCCTCGCATTTTGCGGGTGGGTGGGGCTTAGAGAGAGAGTAGGGTGGGGCTTAGATAGAGAGAGAGAGAGAGAGTAGGCTGGGGCTTAGAGAGAGAGTAGGGTGGGGCTTAGATAGAGAGAGAGAGAGAGTAGGGTGGGGCTTAGAGAGAGAGTAGGGTGGGGCTTAGATAGAGAGAGAGAGAGAGAGTAGGCTGGGGCTTAGAGAGAGAGTAGGGTGGGGCTTAGAAAGAGAGTAGGGAGGGGCTTAGAGAGAGAGAGAGAGAGAGAGAGAGAGAGTAGGCTGGGCCTTAGAGAGAGAGTAGGGTGGGGCTTAGAGAGAGAGAGAGAGTAGGGTGGGGTGGGGCTTAGAGAGAGAGTAGGGTGGGGCTTAGAGAGAGAGAGAGAGAGAGAGAGTAGGGTGGGGCTTAGAGAGAGAGTAGGGTGGGGCTTAGAAAGAGAGTAGGGAGGGGCTTAGAGAGAGAGAGAGAGTAGGGTGGGGCTTAGAGAGAGAGTAGGGTGTGGCTTAGAGAGAGAGAGAGAGAGAGAGAGTAGGGTGGGGCTTAGAGAGAGAGTAGGGTGGGGCTTAGAGAGAGAGAGAGAGAGAGAGTAGGGTGGGGCTTAGAGAGAGAGAGAATAGGGTGAGGCTTAAGGCTGCTACATACTCTGCGAGAAGTGAGAACTTTGTTCTCGCACCCAGGGCTGTGAGAACAAGAACAAAGTTCTCGCAGCCATACTCCGCGAGAAACTCCTCAAAGGCCCCGCCCACAGCAGAAACTTCTGCGCCGGCGGAAAGCGCATTAACCACGCCCACTTCAAATTGACCAATCACACAATAGTTCTCAGACACGACGCGAGAAAAAAGTTCGGCCCGGATGATGTGCGACAACTCCTGACCTAGGGCTGCGAGAACAAAATTACGTCATTTTGTTCTCGCAGCCCTAGGTGTGAGAACAAAGTTCTCGCTTCTCGCGGAGTATGTATCAGCCTTTAGAGAGAGAGAGTAGGGTGGGGCTTAGAGAGAGAGAGTAGGGAGGGGCTTAGAGAGAGAGAGATTAGGGTGGGGCTTAGAGAGAGAGAGTAGGGAGGGGCTTAGAGAGAGAGAGAGTAGGGAGGGGCTTAGAGAGTAGGAAGGGTTGAGCGTTTCGTTTTCTCAAATTTAGACCGGAACAAATCTTGCATACTGTACCTTCTAATGATCTAATTATGGAACCATCATCCATATCATTTCTGAATTTAATCAATGTTAATTAATGTTAATGAATAAATGAATGATATGATCCACGGATGCTTGTTATCTGTGATTAGCGGGTAATGCTAGCCTGTGATGATGAGAGACTTGACCGGAGGCAGGTGTCCCCTGCGCAGGCCCCGTGGTGCTGAGCACGCCCGCCCAGCTGGTGGCCCCTGTGGTGGTGGCCAGAGGAACCCTCTCCATCACCACCACCGAGATCTACTTCGAGGTGGACGAGGACGACCCCGCCTTCAAGAAGATCGACGCCAAAGTAAAAGCCACCTTTGTGTGTGTGTGTGTGTGTGTGTGTGTGTGTGTGTGTGTGTGTGTGTGTGTGTGTGTGTGTGTGTGTGTGTGTGTGTGTGTGTGTGTGTGTGTGCGTGCGTTTTTCAACGCAGTGCAAAGAGTGTGTGGTGGCTTGTGCGCTAGAGTGGGGTGTTCGAGGAGGGGTTAAGTGCGAGAGTCGGGGGTTGGAATCACGGTGCAAAACAACCGATTACGTGACTGACTGTGATCTTAACCCCCTCTCCCCCGTCCCCCTGCCAGGTGCTGGCCTACTCAGAGGGTCTGCACGGGAAGTGGATGTTCAGCGAGATCCGAGCCGTGTTCTCCAGGCGCTACCTGCTGCAGAGCACTGGCCTGGAGGTGTTCATGGCCAACAGGAGTGAGACCCGCGCTATTATCTACAGTAGTCAGCAGACTGCTGCTTTGTGGGACTGTGGTTGGCTGTTGCTGTGATTCCAGAACTTCAGAAGGAGATAGATCTACACTATACATGTGTTTTACCAACTGTACAAAAGTCTACATTTACATTTAGGGCATTTGGCAGACGCTTTTAACCAAAGCGACTTACAATAAGGACATTTGTCAAAAGAGAGACAGCAGCAATATAATATATATCGCTGTGATGCATAAAGATAAGAATAGAGCAGGTTTCAAGCATTCTTGCAAGGTTAATAGAACGAGTTTCATAATTGCTAAGCTGTCTGCATAACAGCTGGGATGAGAGCAGAAGTACCATTCTGAGTGCATTACCAACATCTACAAGCATACAAGATGCTAAACAATGCTAAGTACTTTTATTTAGTGCCTAGATTTACAAACACGCAAGTGAATGTCCTCACATGACTTTCCTTCGCTTTGTGTATATTATGCAGTCCTTGAATTTCTGCAGTCGTGGAGTGTTTGTCTGTCCTGCCACGCATGTCGGCGTCAACAGCAGTGGTGTGAAAGTGATACTGCGGTCGAATAGCACTCAGATTTACTGTACATATTTACATCATCACATCCCACAGCCTCCGTCATGTTCAACTTCCCCGACCAGGCCACCGTAAAGAGGGTGGTGTACAGCCTGCCCCGTGTGGGCGTCGGCACGAGCTACGGCCTGCCACAGGCCAGGTAGGTCCCTTAGCCCCGCCCCATCTCCCCCCCCACCCACCTTCAGTGTTACAGTACCCTTACACGGCCCATGACGCACTGCACCGTTTACCATTTGTAGATTTGGTCATTGTGTGTCGGGGACGGCAAATAGAATTGAATGACCTTTAGTTTTGGCTACGTTGCCCTCGGCAACCCCAACCAATCATGACGCTCTCACAGTAAAACAGTCACAATGAATGGACCCAATGGCATGGATTTGCACAGAAAATCCAGGAACAATACTAATAATAACAATAATAATAGCAACGACAAATTAACTTTTTACAGTTTTTAACACATATTTCACGTCGGTGCATCAATGGCCTCGGTCACACCTGTATTTTCAGTGTGACTTTGTAATCGGATCACAGCAGCGCACGTCCGGGAGACACAACCGGCCAAGATCTGCTCACGTGGCTAACTGATACGTCATTGAAGCCACGCACGTTGCTGAATTGCGGCTCAAGGCCTCTCGGTTCACAGAGGATATTACCGTTAAAATACAAAGAAATAAACCCTAATGTCGTTCCGCCATACAAGCCTTCTCGGTGCTGCACAGAACGGAACTCTGATGTTGGGTGTTTGAGATGGAACACCGTGTAATAATATCACTCGAAAATAAACGTGTTGCCAACCACCCTACTGTGTCTGCTGAGGTTTACAAATGGGACGGTATTCGATGGCCCGAGCTAGGCAGATAAGTTTGTTGTGCTTGCGCGTAAGAGGTAAGATGTAGGTAGGTGAATACCACCGAATCCGATTTTACGAGAATAAATCGTTTTACTTATGATCAGTTAGATTAAGTCAGACTCGATCACCTTTGTGTGGTACTGGATACAGTGTTAGGTTGTGGTGGATTGGGCAATCATACACACAGCACCTTTAATACACACCACAGCCACACACACACACACACACACACACACACACACACACACACACACACTGATTAACATTTGAAGAGCTACTAATGCATTCGTTTGTGTGTCTCTTAGTCTCTATTCTCAAGTAGGCCGGTTAGTTCTTCAAACTGCCACACCGTTGTTGTTGTTGTTTGATGTTCAACGTGGTTAAGGGGTTTTTAAACGCTGATTTACCCTCTTGTTTACCTGGCAAATGTAATTGCCGGGCCATGCGTGCTCACACATCGTCAGGCCTCAAGAGACTTACCACAGACATACCTATGAGCCTACAAACATCGTTGTTGACCGGTTGTGAGACGATTTCTGCCTTGTTGCTTTTACTTCAAACCTCAGGAATGGCAGAACTCGATCCAGAAGAACGCCGGTTTGGCCTTCATCGAGCTCATCAATGAGGGGAGGTGAGCTTTCATACACACACACACACACACACACACACACACACATACGCCTCGCTGTATGTACCGCTCTGAAATTACTTTGTCCACACCAGAGCTATTTTGCCGTGTTAAGGGCAAAAGGTCATACCGATGAAGACCTACGTTATCGCAGGGATGAGTACACCAGGTCTACCGTGTTGTGGTCCTTAATAAATAGTGGGCCGGTGTGTAACTGGAAACAGCTCAAGGCAGGCTCAAGCGAAAAGCCTTATATTCAATATTTTCCTGTCCGAAGATTCTAGATAATATTCGAATTAAGAAAATTAAATTAACTGTTTGATTCAATGCGTAGCCGACTATGCATTGAATCTGGTTTTTGACGACAGAAGCCAGGCACAACATAGTGGGCATGACCTCCAGTCACACAAGCCTGGTCCTTTTTTTTTTTTTTTGGTCAGATAAAGATAGACACAAACTACAAATACATACATTTACGGTCATCAGTGGACAGTCTCATTCTCATTCATACCACACAGTTAAATCTAGATGTTTTTATAATCATAATGTGACAAAAAGTGTAGATGATAGTTCCAAATCAAGGTTAAGTTTGAGCTCAGGATTAATGTGTACATTAAATAACATACATAAATAACACTTGGGTGGGCAATAGTAAAAATGTCAAGACATTTTGTCAGTTCAACACTCTGACATGTGAAGGTCTTGTGCGTTAGTAGGGCAATATGGACGCTGGTGTCAAAGTTCTCGCTTCTCGCGGAGTATGTATCAGCCTTTAGAGAGAGAGAGTAGGGTGGGGCTTAGAGAGAGAGAGTAGGGAGGGGCTTAGAGAGAGAGAGATTAGGGTGGGGCTTAGAGAGAGAGAGTAGGGAGGGGCTTAGAGAGAGAGAGAGTAGGGAGGGGCTTAGAGAGTAGGAAGGGTTGAGCGTTTCGTTTTCTCAAATTTAGACCGGAACAAATCTTGTATACTGTACCTTCTAATGATCTAATTATGGAACCATCATCCATATCATTTCTGAATTTAATCAATGTTAATTAATGTTAATGAATAAATGAATGATATGATCCACGGATGCTTGTTATCTGTGATTAGCGGGTAATGCTAGCCTGTGATGATGAGAGACTTGACCGGAGGCGGGTGTCCCCTGCGCAGGTCCCGTTGTGCTGAGCACGCCCGCCCAGCTGGTGGCCCCTGTGGTGGTGGCCAGAGGAACCCTCTCCATCACCACCACCGAGATCTACTTCGAGGTGGACGAGGACGACCCCGCCTTCAAGAAGATCGACGCCAAAGTAAAAGCCACCTTTGTGTGTGTGTGTGTGTGTGTGTGTGTGTGTGTGTGTGTGCGTGCGTTTTTCAACGCAGTGCAAAGAGTGTGTGGTGGCTTGTGCGCTAGAGTGGGGTGTTCGAGGAGGGGTTAAGTGCGAGAGTCGGGGGGTTGGAATCACGGTGCAAAACAACCGATTACGTGACTGACTGTGATCTTAACCCCCTCTCCCCCCGTCCCCCTGCCAGGTGCTGGCCTACTCAGAGGGTCTGCACGGGAAGTGGATGTTCAGCGAGATCCGAGCCGTGTTCTCCAGGCGCTACCTGCTGCAGAGCACTGGCCTGGAGGTGTTCATGGCCAACAGGAGTGAGACCCGCGCTATTATGTACAGTAGTCAGCAGACTGCTGCTTTGTGGGACTGTGGTTGGCTGTTGCTGTGATTCCAGAACTTCAGAAGGAGATAGATCTACACTATACATGTGTTTTACCAACTGTACAAAAGTCTACATTTACATTTAGGGCATTTGGCAGACACTTTTAACCAAAGCGACTTACAATAAGGACATTTGTCAAAAGAGAGACAGCAGCAATATAATATATATCGCTGTGATGCATAAAGATAAGAATAGAGCAGGTTTCAAGCATTCTTGCAAGGTTAATAGAACGAGTTTCATAATTGCTAAGCTGTCTGCATAACAGCTGGGATGAGAGCAGAAGTACCATTCTGAGTGCATTACCAACATCTACAAGCATACAAGATGCTAAACAATGCTAAGTACTTTTATTTAGTGCCTAGATTTACAAACACGCAAGTGAATGTCCTCACATGACTTTCCTTCGCTTTGTGTATATTATGCAGTCCTTGAATTTCTGCAGTCGTGGAGTGTTTGTCTGTCCTGCCACGCATGTCGGCGTCAACAGCAGTGGTGTGAAAGTGATACTGCAGTAGATTAGCACTCAGATTTACTGTACATATTTACATCATCACATCCCACAGCCTCCGTCATGTTCAACTTCCCCGACCAGGCCACCGTAAAGAGGGTGGTGTACAGCCTGCCCCGTGTGGGCGTCGGCACGAGCTACGGCCTGCCACAGGCCAGGTAGGTCCCTTAGCCCCGCCCCATCTCCCCGCCCACACCCACCTTCAGTGTTACAGTACCCTTACACGGCCCATGACGCACTGCACTGTTTACCATTTGTAGATTTGGTCATTGTGTGTCGGGGACGGCAAATAGAATTGAATGACCTTTAGTTTTGGCTACGTTGCCTCGGCAACCCCAACCAATCATGACGCTCTCACCGTAAAACAGTCACAATGAATGGACCCAATGGCATGGGATTTGCACAGAAAATCCACGGGAACAATACTAATAATAACAATAATAATAGCAACGACAACATTAACTTTTTACAGTTTTTAACACATATTTCACGTCGTGCATCAATGGCCTCGGTCACACCTGTCTTTTCAGTGTGACTTTTGTAATCGGATCACAGCAGCGCAGCGTCCGGGAGACACAACCCGGCCAAGATCTGCTCACGTAGCTAACTGATACGTCATTGAAGCCACGCACCGTTTGCTGAATTGCGGCTCAAGGCCTCTCGGTTCACAGAGGATATTACCGTTAAAATACAAAGAAATAAACCCTAACCATGTCGTTCATGAGGAGAGTGTTTGTTTCTGCGCTAAAAGTAAATGTAGTGAACACCAATCCATTTTTACAGGAATTATTTTCAATAATGACCCTGAACAAGAGATCTGATCACATATCCGGAGTGTGGGCGCAGCGTCTGAGTCTGTGAGATCCGATCACAAAAGATCACATAAGCCTCGTTGAAAAGACTGTGTGTAAGCGAGGCCGTTTGAAACCGATAAAGAGGCTATTCTGTTATCATGATGATGTCATTCGCTGGGATTATAACCCCCCACCCGCCGCTCATTGATGTGCTCAATGATAACATCGGGATGAGCATTGGTTGGAGAGGTCAATACGTGTACCTCCTCCTCCTCCTCCTCCTCCTCCTCACGTAAAGCCTATTAGGCCTGAGGTGTTCAAGTAATGGGCCCCTCCGGCTCCTCAGTAAAAGAAACAACCCTTAATGTGTCACTCTGGCTCAGGCGGATCTCCATGGCAACCCCTCGGCAGCTGTTCAAATCTTCCAACATGACCCAGCGCTGGCAGCGGAGAGAGATCTCCAACTTTGAGTACCTCATGTTCCTCAACACCATCGCAGGTAAGCCGCCGTCCATTACTTCCCATTGGCAACAGCACACTCGCGCTCAACATAACAAGGCGGATCTTGCCACGATTGTGTACCCGTTGCACCGGCAGAAATAGATTGTTATCCACACATCGCCTGCGTCATCCGGCTGCATCCGGGTGCGTGGCTCATCTCTCATTTCCTCTCCTGTGTTCCTTTTTGGTTTTGTCTCCCTTGTGGTCACGGTGACAGGGAGGACTTACAACGATCTGAACCAGTACCCCATCTTCCCCTGGGTGCTCACCAACTATGACTCTGAGGAGCTGGATCTCACCCTGCCCGGGAACTTCCGGGACCTCTCCAAGGTGGGTGGGTGGCGAGGACACACAGGGTCACGGGTCACCGCTCCGCCCCCCTCACACCCCCGTTTGGGACGTTTGGTTTACTGTTTCCCTGTGGCTGATGGGCCACACATGGATACACCAACACAACGCACACCCAGCACTGCTTCCAAAACGTCATCTGAGGCTTCATGAAAACAGTTGAAGGTTTAAGGTGCAATATGCAAAACAAAAGAACGCATTCTGTCAACTGGCTACTGGGATCTATGTGAATTGCTCAGACTCTGCAGCAGCGGAGAGAAATCTCATGTTGAGTCTTTGCAAGGCTAATCTAGATTATAGAGCTGGCTTGAAATAGCAAATGTTGCATATTGCGCCTTTAACTATTGCTGAAGATCCCTGTAGATATCTTTGAGTAGTTTGAGATGATTTCAAAATTAAATATGAATACAAAATATGCATCATGTTTATCTAGTGAGATATGAATATACAATACAGATTTAGAACAGAAACTGCCAAGGATGTATCAAACATTTGAAAGTTGAAAATAAAAATTTGTAAAATGTCTCTCTCTCTCTCTCTTTCTATTTCTCTTCCTCTCTCTGTATCCTCCTCTCCTCTCATTGGTTCTCTCTCCAGCCAATCGGGGCGCTGAACCCCAAGCGGGCGGCGTTCTACGCTGAGCACTACGAGACGTGGGAGGAGGAGGGCACGGCCCCCCACCACTACACCACCCTGTACTCCACCGCCGACACCACGCTGGGGTGGATGCTCAGGATAGTGAGTAACCCCCGAGCAGGGTGAAGCCAGGTACACACAGAGAGGGGGGTTCTGGTGGGGAAGACTCAGGGGGAACTCCAGGATAGACAGCTCTGCATTGAATGTTTGTACTCATTAGTTTAGTTTCTGATTGTTATTGTCTCAACCCACGGAGCTCAGAATGCACTGACTCTTACTTATAGTACCTTTAAATCGATCATCATCTATCATCATCTATTAACTGTTGACCTAACAGGAGAAGGGTTTGTTTCAATTATTCCTGGGGATGCTACATTAACTACATGCTACATTAACTTATACATGCGTATGTATTGATCAAAGTTAACATGATTGAGTATGATAGAGAGAGAGAGAGACTCACAAGGTGCATGGCGGACGAGCGTGGGGGGTGTGGCTCAATCAGCAGCTGAGAGGGAACCTGTCCACACGCCTGGATCTGGGACTCCATCACCTAGAGAGAGAGAGTGATGGAGGTGTAGGGAGGGGTAAGAGAGCGAGAAAGAGAGAGCGAGAGAGAGAGAGAGAGAGAGAGGATGCAGAGAGCGAGAGAGAGAGAGAGAGAGAGAGAGACAGTGAGAGAGAGATTGAGAGAGAGGGATGGAGAGCGAGACAGTGAGAGTAAGAGATGGAGAGACAGAGAGGGAGAGAGAGACAGTGAGAGAGATGAGAGAGAGAGGGGTAAAGAGGGATGTCAGAGAGCAAGAGACAGAGAGGTAGACAAAGAGAGAGAGACAGTGACAGAGAAATTGAGAGAGAGGGATGGAGAGAGAGAGACATTGAGAGTAAGCGACGGAGAGAGATAGAGAAAGACAACGAGAGTAATAGATGGAGATACAAATGGAGAGAGACAGGAGAGAGAGAGG
>PIJE02001170.1:0-32500 GCA_002895965.2 Coryphaenoides rupestris | reverse complement strand
TCTCTGTCTGTCTCTCACTTTCTCACTCTGTCTCTCTCTCTTTCTGTCTCTCTCTCTCCCTCTCTCTCTCTCCCCTCTCTCCCGTCTCTGTCTCTGTCTCTCCCTGTCTCTCTCTCTCTCTCCCCTTTCTCTGTCTCTCTCTCCCCTCTCTGTCTCTCTCTCTGCCCTCTCTCTCTCTCTCTCTCTGTCTCTCTCTCCTCTCTCCTCCTCTCTCTCTCTCTCTCTCTCTCTCTCTCTCTCCTCTCTCTCTCTCTCTCTCTCTCTCTCTCTCTCTCTCTCTCTCTCTCTCTCTCTCTCTCTCCTCTGTCTCTGTGTCTCTCTCCCTCTGTGCAGGCCATCCTGCTGAGTAGTGACGGGCAGAACCTGGTGACGGGCGGTGACAACGGCGTGGTGCAGGTGTGGCAGGCGTGTGACTTCAAGCAGCTCTACATCTACCCGGGCTGCGACGCCGGCATCCGCGCCATGGACCTCTCCCACGACCAGCGGTAACACGGCCACGTCTTACTGGTTTAAGAGCCCCCTTTCACACACGCGTCCCGATAAACAGACTGGGATCACCTTCCCTGGCAGCGCTAGCGATTTCCACTGCAGCTGTTCACACATGCAGCTACATCTTGGAATGTTTGTGTCTTGTGCCCTCTAACACATGGCACAGTAATAGTTGGTCTGGAATGCCGACTGCCACGGAGAGCAGCTCCCTTATTCCTGAATCTGTTCCAGTTTCCAGCTATATGTAAATGTTCTTGTTTGCCAAACCAAAAGTGTTTAACCAACTGATCGTAAAAGCCAAACTACGATCGCTAATAGGTAGGGATGGCTGCGTGCACATCAGTGCACACATCAGTGCCTTTGTTTTAAAACATTAGAATAGCTGCAAAATACATTCATTGTTAAAAAAAAAAACCCCACAGCATTCCCGGCAATGTTCCGGGAATGTTACTGTGTGAGTGTTGAGGTGGGAAATTGCAGAAACGGATTCACCGGGATTTGGACCTTGTTCGTGTTCACACATGTCATGACCCCATGCCGGAACATTTCTGCAACATTTACGGGACAGACTGCACGTGCGAAATCAAATCAAATTGTTAAATCAGTAACCTTATCCATTGAATGTATTACCGTATATATTTAGTATATTCTAATATGTAAATATTAGGGCTGGGACTTTCACGCGTTAATTTCGATTAATTAATTACAGAAAAAATAACGCGTTAAAACTAATTATCGCACTTTATTTTTGCACTCCAAACACCACGGAACGTTTCTCAGTGGACTAATTCCAGGCGTACCGATCATATCGACGCACAACGTGCATTGAGTGACGTCAGACAACAAAGCCCCACTAGAGCGTTGGAGGCTCAAACATGGACGCACCCGGGGAGGAAGAGGAGGAGGGTTTGACCGTTAATTTATTTATTAATTTATTTGTTTGTTACCATTTTAGATGGTAGAAATGGCACTTTATGTTAAACTGTTGGTCTGTTTATTATTTTGACCAAGGATATTTGGGAGGGTGGGGAGGGTTAGTGTAACATTAGTGTAACATTAGGTTAGGTACATTGTGTTTGAAATTATTCCTAAAATTGCTGCACTGATCTGTTGGTCTGTGTAGCTAAAATAAACAGGATTTTGCTGCTTAAACGTATGTCTATGTCTATGTATATGTCTATGTCTATGTACTGTATATGTATATGTACAGTATATGTCTATGTATATGTCTATGTATATGTCTATTCATTGATTCACTCGTATACCAAAATCCATTTGAATTGAAAAATGTTGCTTCTCGTGTCAAATATTGATATGCGATTAAAATGCGATTCATTTCAATTAATTAATTACAAAGCCTCTAATTAATTAGATTCATTTTTTTAATGGAGTCCCACCACTAGTAAATATGTTATTTAGTTATTTCTACACACTAGACAGCTGTGAGGTGGCATTGTCATCTAGATGCTCTCTAACCTTGAGAAAGTTTGCTTCTGTAACGTGAAAATGAACACCACCACAGGCGTCGATGTGCGTGTGAGAGTAACGTCGACATTTTGCGGGAATAAGTGTGAAGATCTCACACAAGGGAACCGTGAAGTCATACTTAGATACCCTGTCACTTTGTTAACTTCCATTATTCAGTTCAAGCAAATTACATTTATATAAAAGCATGTTATGCACAAAGACATAAGATTTACTACTTTTCCAAACATTGGAAAACTGCTTTGAGTTTGTTTGGTGGGTTCCGATGTATTTCTTTGGTGTCTACTGATTTAGTTTGTTGTGTTCTGATTTAGTTTGGTGTGGACTGAATTTGTTTGCTGTTCACTGATTTTGGTTGATGGATTCTAAATAGTTTGGTGTGTTTACTGATCTTGTATGGTGTGTTCTGAGTTTGTTTCTTTGCTGTGCGGTTGCAGGACTCTGATTACGGGCATGGCGTCCGGCAGCATCGTGGCGTTCAACATCGACTTCAACCGCTGGCACTACGAGCACCAGAACAGGTACTGACGTGGGCAGAGTGAGCAGCAGCAGGAGGAGGAGGAGGAGGAGGAGGAGCAGGGAGAGAGAAAAGGAGCAAGACGAGGAAGAGGAGAAGGTATAGTTCTGCTGTGTGTCTGGGCGATGGGTGACGAAACTGCAGAAGCAAGGAGGAGGAACAGGAGGCGAACGGGAGAGAAGACCTTGAACTCTTCCCCCCCCCCCCCCCCTTGTAAAGTTCACTATAATTTGAGAAAGCGGCTTCACAAGCGGGCAGAGATAGCTTTCTCCTGCGCGTGCGTCTGGGTAACACAAACACACAAATACGCATACACACAGATACACACGCACCCACGCACACACAGACACGCGCGCGCGCAACCACATACACATGATAACTCGTTAAGGTACACTCCGACAACTTGCTAACGACAGCGGGCTGGTGGCGGAGAGCGCAACTAGTCCAGTAGAACTTGTCTGGGCTTCCAGATCATACCACGGACTGGTCCATTTGCTGTAGCTGGTATGCTAACTGCTTCACAGACAAACCAACAAGTTATATTTTGTATTATTTTATTTGGTTTGTTTAATTTCATTAAACCTTTCCAAGGTTATTTTTTAAGAGGGGTGGCGAGTTACTTGGATGGACAAGGAAATTGAATAATTGTATTGGAGCTGGTTTGAAAGTATTTGAACTGCGCTAGCCACACCCACAGATCAAAACGGTTGCTATCGGCCAAATACGAAATCCATCCAATTGAAACCTTCCCCCGAGACATGTTTTAATTTAATTTAATTTAATTTAATCTTTTTAAATTCAATGTTTTTTTCTGTTACTCCTTACAGGGTAAATAGGATTTTACTGTAAATAAACCTTCTTTTGAGTCACACTTCTTTTCACTGCTCAGACTGCGCTTATCACCTTTAATTTATTAATGACTTGCTGTATGTAAATTATTGTGTAATAATTATAATAACGTTGACGAGGTCGATGGGTCGGAATAGGACGATGATTGTGTCGGCGGTGATAATGGAAGATGATCTTTCGCCAGTGCCATCGAGGAGGAGTACCATAGGTTTTTTTTTTCTTTGTATATTCGGTGATTGTTTTGTCAAATATGTACAGAAAGTCTACATTCAGACTCGCGGGGGAGAGAGTCGACGGACTGAGTTAGACTGGAGACGCAGAGGACACCTTCACGTTCACCCACATTCTGTTGATTATTTAAAAGCGGAGAAAAAAGAAAAAAGAATCAAAATCAATGTTTCGAGTTTGTTTTGTATTTGCACTTTGCACCGTTTCACCACTTTTTAATTTATTCGCTTGGTTCCGTTTTTTCCGTTTTGGCTGGCGTTTCTGTTGAGGGTCCATTTTGTTTTTGTCCCCCTTTGGCGGGGGATTATTTGTGCATTGATGTTTGTATTTAAAAAAAACAACAACGATCTCATGTGTGATTAATTAAGTTGTACAACCTCACCCGTTGTAAGCAATATTATGATTCTTGTAGCTGATAGGTGGGAGGAGGGAGGCGTCGACGACACGTGTGTGTGAGGCGGTGTACTGTATGTGTGGAAGCCATCTCGATCAAACACACACACACACACACACATGCACATACTCTATCAACAGGTTCAATTTACGTATCCAAAAAAAAAACGTTAAATATTTTTGGATCTATGAAACCCTTAAAAAAAAACTATTGTATTCATGTTTTATTGCAAAGATGTAAAATATGACATGTGTGAGTTGAAAAAAAATCATGATAAGAAAAATAAAATATGCAAAACAATTTGACTTGACTTTTTCATCATTAGGATATATAAATTGTCTAAAGGTTATATGAACATGGCCTTTGGCAAGCCATGTTGATTGTGAGGCGGTGGGGTTTATTGTTAAATGTGGGTTATGAGAGTTATGAAAATGTACACAAATAATCGTAAAATATATTGTACAACTTTTCAATTATGTTCATCCCAAAAACACACAGACCCAATAGTGATATAGCCAGCATACTAGTAATAACAACATTAATAATAGCTTATACATTACACTAGACTACTGGTAATAATTCAGTTTTATGAATGTACTGCCATAGGGTTTCATCATCTAATGCTTAAAGATGCTTGTCAGATTTAGAATGATTAAAGAACACATTTCTTCACTTGTCTCGTTGTATAAAACAAAGCCCTCTCTAGTATTTAAACCTGTGACGTGACTTAAGCACTTGTACCATGGGTGGTGGACCGTTAGATGGCAGCAAACAATATATGTAAACATATAATATATATATACAGTATATATACTGTATATATATATATATAATATATATTACTTATTACTTATATGTGTTAGGGCCGGTGTCCAGCAGATGCTTTTTTTGCGATGCCACCCGCCCATGACCTCATCTCCAGAGCGCTGACAGCCAGCATCAGTTTCTCCTCCGCCATCGTTGACAGTGTTGATATCGTATGCCCCGCCCCCTCCTCGTTTTGAATCGGCCGACAAAGAGAGAAGAGGACATTGACGACCGCATTGCTGCTCCAAAAGTTTGAACTGTTTCTTCAACTGGGAGCGCTGGGAGCGGAGCGGAAAATAAAGCTGAACACTGAGGGCTGTCAACGATGAACTTCATAGGATTTGTATTGAAATCTAAATTAAAAGACACATCGGATGGACACCGACCCAAGCCGGTTACCCATGTATCAGCTGTAATTGCCATTGTTTTTCTATGGAGAGAGCGGTGCCAAATTACACGGCAGCGCCCACTTGCCGCTGGCGCACCACTTGAAATGTCAACTTTGACCCGCTGACCTTTTCAACGCACAACCAATGAGATAAGGACGCTGTATGTGACACAGAAGCAGGGAGAGAATCACGGAAGAAAGCCTTATCCTCTGTGACTCAGAGTTCCCCAACCTTCAGCTGGCAGGAGAGGGGATTTCACCGAGTCCTTCTTCCACAGTTGACTGTTATTGGAGATCTTTCATTGGAGAACGGAAGGCTAAAAAACTACCGTTAAGAAATGGTGGCTCCAGAGACCTGTGACCACTTCCTGTCTTCGGGGGTCCAATTTCCTGTTTCCTGTTTCCTGGTTTCGTCTGCGTTGTTGTATTCCTTCTGCCCGCTGCACGGCGGCTCGTGTCGAGTTACTCCTCCGAACAAAAAGTCATGGCGGTTTAAAGAAAAAGAAAGGAATATTAATGAAAAAATAATTATCTACGTTCAGATAATAAAGCATAGACACTGTTACCATGTTGAGTTTAAAGGAGGGTGTTCACTTCCCCCTTTGACATTTCCCCTGGGAAAATGAATATCAGTTTTTAACCGCGTGAGTCTTTTTTTGCACTTGGCTTATGGTGGCCATGGTCAGTGTGTTTTGGATGTCTGTCACTGAGATGACGGGCAGGGGAGTGTAATGTGTTACGCTGTCCGACCCGTCAGTCAACATTTGACGTAAACCTTTCGAGGTTTTCCCTGGCAGGAGGCAGGTCTGTCAAGCACTCAGCCGGAGGTGAGGACTCAGCCATCACGCTCCCACTGGTCCCTGCTGGTCCCTGCTGGTCCCTGCTGGTCCCTGCTGGTCCGCTGGTACCCGCTACTCTGTACTTGGCCGGCAGGCAGTCCTGGAACTCTCTGTTTGTAGATAGCAGTTTATTTACAGGGAGGCCACATGAAATATATGTCAATGTCGTCATGAAGCATACCAACTCATCTTGGATATGGAGTGGAATAAACATGTTCTGAAGGCTAATCATAACTCATGTGTCTGGCTATTTATTGTATTATATATATATATATATATATATATAATACATCTATTGACGGCTACTAGTGGGCTTGACAAGGTGCACGTACAAGTGTGGTGGAAATCTGTTAACTAATAAGAAACAACTCCGGTGGATTTTAGACCAGTATAGTCGACAACATTTATTAAGTATCGATACATATAATCAGCGCTGATGGGTTAGATTCTCAGTCAGACACACTAACAGTGGGGGTCTGAGAGCGAAGTAGCCAAAGAGACAAAGGACTTTCATATGCTTTATAGGCATTTTTCCCGCCCAGACATGGCAGGCTGCAAATACATAATCTACAAGGCCATGGGAAAGCTCTCTCCCCCCTTCTCAGACCGGTTATATAAATCCGGGTTCGAGGGGCATAGAGACTTCAATGTTTCCTTCTACTATCAGGGCGCCGGTGGCCATCACTCCATGGCGAGACATTTAATGTGTCCTTGAGAGGAGATGGTTGGTAGTTGAAGAAAAACATATATGCATGCATAATGCGTGACTATACGTGACTATTACTGTATGTCATTTTCCATGAAACAAGCAACAAGGGGATCCTGTGTTGAGTTGGACACACAACACAACACATGCGGTATACAAGTTATTGTGCTTTATTATATAGAAAGAAAGCAGCTGTGTCCTGTGGAGCCGCAGGCAAAAGTTTTATAAAAAATATTCTTCAGATCACTAGGGTCCGGATGACATGATTAAAGGAGACCTATTATACCACCAGGTGTGAGCGTAATTAGCCATTCCAAGCGGTTTTCAAAACCAGCTGGAATGGCCCCACTTGACATCACAGGTGGGAGTGTACCACCTAGAAGTAGGGATGGGTATCGACACCCACGGTACCACTATGGCACGTGTTCCCGTACGGACCGGTACCTTACCGGTACCGAATCAAAACGCATATTTCGGTGCCTCATTTCGGTGCCACGTAAAACCGAAGGAGCGCCGGTGCACCCATTACACTCACCTTTTTTCAAACTACGTAACTCCTAGACCGTTTGTGCGATCTAAGAAAATAACACTATATATAGTATGTATTACGGTAAACCCGACGGGGTTGCGCGGAAGAGTTGTAGGAGGAGTTGAAGAAGCAGAGAGACTGATATGCTTTTCACACTACACTTAACCCGGGGTTAAGGACGCATTTAACCCGCGGTTAAGCAGCGTTTCACACTTGCATTTTTGGAAAGTGGGTTAGCACCGCTTTTTAAACCTTGGGTTAACTAACCCTGCTACGAAGCAGGGTTAACTAACCCTTAGGCGACCGCAATTGCGGGGCCAAGAACACGAGTGTGAAATGATTGTGGGGTTAGAAGGTAACAGCGAGATGAAGACTATCCGTCCATCACAGACCGCAAACCTCACCTCATTTACATATTAATCCCACGCGCATCTGTGAAGGGCCATCTTGAACATCTGAGCCGGAGGAAAGATAAACCGTCCTGATATCGAAGTTAACATAAAGACGAACATTAATTTTCTCTCCTCCTCATATACTCTTCTCTTTCTTCCAGTTTTAATTGTTATTCTCTCTCGTCGTTCTCTCTTTTGATTGTTGATTGTGTGCACAGGTTGATGAGAATATGCAAGGTAGGTGTGTTCAGTAGTTTTCACTTCCTTTGTTTGCTGTTATTTATTATTAGTAGTAGTACTGTAAAATTATTTATTGTTAAATTGTTGTTATTTGTTGATATTGTTAATTTAATATTTATTACTAATGTTTAATAGTGTTTTGTATTTAATTGTAATTCTAATTTTAAACAGTGTTTAGGAGTGTTAAGAGTTAATATATTGTTCAATTTGGTTTTGGCCTCGCCAAAAAAAAAGGACATTCCTTTAAACGTTGTTGTTTGCCTCTTTATTTTTAAAGAAGGTATCGGGTTCAGGCACCGTTTTTAGAACCGGGACCGTTTTTAAAAGTATCGTTTTTGGGCACCGATATCGGCACAAAATGTTCCTAAAACGATACCCAACCCTACCTAGAAAGTATGCTGGATGAGATCAGCCTTACCAGCCTACCAAGTGGACTGTAGCCAACTGGTAGGCTGATCCTATCCACCATACATCTAGGAGGTGGACCACTCCCACCTTGGATTGTCAAGTGGGGGCCATTCCAAGCGTTTTTTGAAACTGCTTGGAATGGCTAATTACGCTCACACCTGGTTGTATAATAGGAGGAGTCCTTCAAAACCCAAACTAGAATGAAAAGTTTTGAACTCAACACAGCGAGCCATATGTTGTTGTTGTTGTTGTTGTTGTTTGTTTATGTATGTGTTGTGTGGTTTCATTAGGGCCCTAATAGCACGTATTACATTATGGCTCCAACGTTTGTCCGGCAAACTATCGTCTTTTTGCTCGTTTCCACCAACGTGCCCCCCTGTGAAAAAGTGTAAAAGTCCATGACCCCCACCCCTGTCAGTGAGACAAGGTGGAGACGGTGGACTTCTGGGAGGAGACGCTGCAGATCTCCATGTTGGTGAAGGAGCTCGTCCGGTCGCTGCTGCTGCTACTGGCTGCCGCCGCCTGGCGCCGCCGCCGCCGCTGCAGTCGGCCGCGGAGGACGAGGGACGGACACCAGGTTCTTCAGCCGGTGCAGCGAGACGAGGAGCAGTGTGAGCAGGAAGGTCAGCAGCCCGAGGAAGATCCACACGTACATGTAGACGTCGCCGCCCCCCTGACGCCTCGGCCACGCCCCCGCCGCCGCCACAGACTCTCCTGCCTCCGCCACCGCTGTGGGAGCTGGGGGGGGGGAGGTGGAGATGTCGGGGGGGAAGGTCCCGTTGTCCGCCACGTGGATGAGTCCCGTCTCGCTGCGGTTCACCCACAGGGAGTCCATCCCTGACATCCTGGCAGCAGGGAGAGAGGGGAGCGGTGAGGAGCAGCGTGGACACAGAGCTTCACAGAACGTCCAGGCTGACAGATTCAGGGCAGGCGTGACTTTGATGCCAACAAGCCTTGCAGCTCCTGGGATCAACACCACCAGACACTGAAGCCTGGGACTGTGCTATATAACAGGACTAGTGCAGTAATAGTGGCTTCATTTCAGTATTGCTGATCTAACTGATAGATCTGGCAGGAACGTCAAGCAAACCAAATCAAACGTGTGTGTGTGTGTGTGTGTGTGTGTGTATGTGTGTGTGTGTGTGTGTGTGTGTGTGTGTGTGTGTGTGTGTGTGAAGGTGGTCCGTGTGTGTGTGTGTTTGTGTAAACAATCTGTTCACAGTCACGTCATGGGGACCTCTTGCGCAGTGGGGACAAAATATCAGGTCACCATGAGGAAAACCCTTTTAAATGAATGCAGGAGTGATTCTGAATGTGCCTGTGTGGATTTTAGCATCAGTCAGTGTGTGTGTGTGTATGTGTATGTGTATGTGTATGTGTGTGTGTGTGTGTGTGTGTGTGTGTGTGTGTGTGTGTGTGTGTGTGTGTGTGTGTGTGTGTGTGTGTGTGTGTGTGTGTGTGTGTGTGTCTGTGGAGTGCTCGGTTGCACTCCCTTATAGTTTCCGGCTGGTAATGCACTCACTGCTCCACACACACACATTATAAAAAGAAACTCTGCACACCTTTGAATCACTGACCACCTTACATATGTTTGTAATTTTATCAATGAAAAATTTGAAATTCATGCTTTTTTTCCTTTTCAAATCCATCAGTTACCCTCTTCTGTCAAGCCAGGATTAGCAGCTGTCAACTAGATAGACGCCACAGAAGTGTTGCTGCCCCCAGCAGCTCCGAGCTCAGAAACCCATCCGTTGTTGTAATACAGAATGATTGGGTTCATTGGTTGTTGCTAGGGCCTACTAGGTGCTTGAAGTGGGACGAGTAACAGTAACATTAGTTTTAGTAATACTTGTACTAATAATTGAAACATTAGTAATAACTAGCCCCTATACCAAGCAACTGCCCTTGGTGCTCACAGAGGCTGGAGCAGTTTAATGAGTCCAGGATGGATGGATAGTAATAACTTGCAGTCTTACTCATACTGTAGAAGCAACTCATGTTAGAGCTAATGCAAGTGTTTCAAGTATCTTTAATATCAATTGGAATAACAAAAGCTAAGATGCTAAAGCCATAATCACCACAGTAGTACTTGATTAATGGTTGTAATGTCTTATATAAATATTTGGATACTATGTAGTAGGATAACTAGATGGATTTATTTCACTCATCATGTTTTGCCACTGGAGCAGCCTTACGCCAAACTCTTGCAAGCACAGTATCCAAAATGGATCCAAAGAACATGATAAATACTGTTCTACATGTCATTATATCCATAGGTAATAATTTTTACTTGTACTGTAGATGCTGGCATTATTACTGTAGACTGATATAGGATCAGAATTCGGAATTCCAGCACACACTCTTCCTAATCCTTTCAATTACTTATTTATTTTTCTGCCCACTTTAAGGTGGGCATCTTGTATTGTACCAGCAAAGCGTGACTGTGAGAAGTGTTTCAGGGCTGAACCAGAAGCACTTCAGGACCGGGACTGGCAGAACCTGAAATTCTATGTTTATTACAGAAAACGAAATGGCAACGAAAATAGATTGAAGATGACCAACTCTCTGGTCTGGCAGTTTTTATTTACATTCTCATGTCTCAGCTAAGTTCTACTGAACATGTTGAACTTATTTCCTACCTTTTAAAAAGCATTTGAATGTTTTGAATTCTATTGTTTTCTTCTAAAGTGCCAATAATAGGCAAAAATAGGAGTGAGTTATTTGAAAGGAAGCATATGAAAGTAGGGCTGGGCGATCTGGCAAAAAATATCATCATGATTTTTTTTCTAACAATATATTATTTGATAATGCTGCCAGTTTGAAGAGTATCGCTGATTATGGCAAATGAAGAAGACAACCAGAGGGTTTCATTAGGTTAAACTTTAGTTTAACTCAATGAACTCATAAAACACACCTTTCAAATTATTTAAATGTAAATAAAACTGAAAGCTGGGCAGCAAACACCTCATGTTTTTCGAGGTAGACAAAAATAGAAAAAAAAGTGGCTCAAATTCCCTGTGCAACTTTAAGATAAAATAAAATACAAAATGGTTAAATCAGAGGTGGGCCACATACAGCCGTTGTTTAATCCGGCATTTACATTAACAACAGTCCTATAATAATAGACTCTACTGAAACAAACTCATAGTGTGGTGTCTCGGAGGCACAGCAGTCTGTGCTAGAGGTTTAGCACACCGAGAAGTGAACGCCAGCAGAAACCCCCCCTCCCTCCAGGAGGAGACATTGCAGATCTCCATGCTGGTGAAAGAGCTCGTCCGGTCACTGCCGCCTGCGGAGGATGAGAACAACACCAGGTTCTTCAGCCGGTGCAGCAGTCCTCTGGGTGTATTTAACCTTTACCGTTCACGGGACTATAAGAGAAACGCCTTCCACAGGATTTGAACCCAGGACTGCAGAGCTGAAGGTAAGAACTCTCACCACTGTACCACCAAGACACCGAGACACCTACTTGGGCATGGTCTCCGGGCGTATTTAACTTTACCGTTCATGGGACTTAGACATAAGAGAAGGCTTTCCACAGGATTTGAACCCAGGACTGCAGAGCTGAAGGTAAGAACTCTCTCTGCTGTGCCACCAACAACTATGAAGCGGTCGGAGGTGGCATTTGACATTACACTTATGCTGCATTGTTAAGTTGGAAAAGGACAAGAGATTTCCATCGTGACTTGAACACATGACCTTGGAGTTGATAACAATGCACTCTCTCCACTGCACCATCAGGACATGACAATACAATTAACAGGACTTAGTGTTAGTGTTAGTGTTAGGGCGTTGACTTAACTAACACTTCATAGTGTGGTGTCTCGGCACCGATACCGATACCAGTATTCGGTATCGGTCCGATACTGTGCTCATGTACTCGTACTCGTACTCGTTAAACTACTCCGATACAACCGCACCGATACCACTTTGGCAACGCAACGTTAACCTTGTAATATTCTTAGCCAAGGAATATTGAAATAAAGAGATGCAACCGAGTTGTCGTTTATGGATGTTTAATAGCAACGAGAGATCGCATGAGATCAGAACCGCGAATTAACGGACCCCCCCCCCCCCCCCCCACCCCCCCCCCCCCCCCCCCCCCCCCCCCCCCCCCCCCCCCCCCCCCCCCCCCCCCCATCAGAACCATGAATTAACGGAGCCCCCCCCATCAGAACCGCGAATTAACGGAGCCCCCCCCATCAGAACCGCAAATTAACGGAGCACCCCCCCCATCAGAACCGCGAATTAAGTGGGAAGGGGTGGGGGTGGGGGGGGGAGGGGGGACGGGGACGGGGGGTGGGGGGATAGAACCGCGAATTAACGGAGAACCCCCCCATCAGAACCGCGAATTAACGGAGCCCCCCCCCACCAGAGACGCTGACTCGGAGCCCAGCGTCTCACGGGAGCGTCATCATTGCGCATCCTTGGCGCAACATCTGTGATGTCCACCAATGTCCTAAACAACAACACGTCCTTGGTACCGAATATCCGACTGACGTATGTTGGATGGTTCTGAATAGGTTACATTTAATTGAAATTATTAATTATTAAATTATTAATTGAAGTTATATTTGTTTAATTTGTTCACAGTCAGAAAGTGAGGAACATCTGATTGAAAATAAAACATGTTTTCAAAGTCATTAGAACTGTAATGGTTTTATTAAGTACTCGGTATCGGTATTCGGTATCGGCAAGTACCCAAATGTAAGTACTTGTACTTGTACTCGGTCTGAAAAAAAGATCGGTGCATGCATCCCTACTTCAAGTAACACGTTATTTTGGCTGCGCCAATCGCCAATCGTAGCAAATGGGCGTGTCGAGACAAACACTGCAGACTGATTGGCTGTTGTCGCGTTTATTTCCGGTGCGTCATGGCGCTGCTGTCAGATATATCCAGATAAAAAAAAATCGCGAAGGCTGATAGATCGAGATCGACAAAATATGTATCGCGATCTCGATTCCAGATCGATTAATTGAAAAAATCTGAACCATTATTGATGTACTACTACTGCATCTTTTAATTCTATTTGGTTGTAGATACTTTTTTGTAACAAATGCAATAATCTGAGGATTTCCGTGATATATTTCAAAATAGTAATACACTTATTGTTGCAAGGTCCCCACTAATCAAATGGGACTTTGTCTGAATTATGCAAAATATATGCACATGAGGTCTCCATCAGCCATGTTCACTTGATTTTTCCTAGGTCCCCATTTAGCACGGTCAAGTCACTACTTCATCAATTCAGAGATTTGAAGTCGTGTATAAGCTAACAAAGCTATGGCTAGTGTACCTGATTTTTTTCATGCCTCTAGAACCTTTAGAAAGGGTGGTGCCCACAAATGATAATTAGAAAGTTGGTCCCCATCCAACATGGAAACCAGTGTGTGTGTGTGGTGTGCGTGTGTGTGTGCGTGTGTGTGTGCGTGTGCGTGTGCGTGTGTGTGTGTGTGTGTGTGTGGGTGTGTGTGTGTGTGTGCGTGTGCGTGTGCGTGTGTGTGTGTCGGTCGGTCGGTCCAGCAAGGCTTTCTCTCCTGCATGGTCCTGATCTCAAAGAGAGGAAACTGCACATCAAAGGGGAGAACAATTCACCGTGGCCAGAATCAAAGAGACAGAGGTCACCCCACACACACACACACACACACACACACACACACACACACACACACACACACACACACACACACACACACACACACAGCGACCTACAGTCTGGTTCTGAAGTGCTCCAGTTACACTAGAAGACACTTTTCCATTCTAGCCATCTGGCTTCTGTCACGCCTTAATATGTTACAGTTAACGTCTTTAGTTTAATATCTATCTTATCTATGCAAAATTAAATGTGCTTTACAAAGACAGAATGCAAAAACTTACAGTATACTGTACATATTTATATATACCGTATGTACATATATATATATATTCTATGTACATATATGTTCATATATTTTATGTACACCATCAGTATACTGCTGGTGTACACACAGTAAATAAACGTATATATGTACATGCAACATAAACTGTATATATAACCACATTTTGGATGATTTATGAGCACTTAAATTTCATTTCCCGTCGGGGTTCTAGATGTACAAATTGAGAAAAAGTGAGATAAAGATCTCATCCCCGATTGGCCGTATGTCCTCTGCCTGCTGCTGTGTGCTCAACAGAATCATCACGGTCATCACGGTCATCACAGCTCGCAGTTTGAGTAACACACACATCTCTAGGAAGCATGGAGTCACGTCGTTGCCATGGCTACAGATATAATCCTCCCTAATTGAAGTCTGTCTGTAGTATCAAGTACTGCTAACTGTTTATTCTTCCTCCGTCTGCATGGCCCTTCACTTACTAGTGTCCTCTCGTATATATATTTACATTTACATTTAGGGAATTTGGCAGACACTTTTATCCAAAGTGACTTTGTCACGGTCTCGACCGTGCCTCCGGGTTTCCCTGTGTGTTGGTGGGCGTGGCTCCAGACTCCAGCGCCGCCGCAGCGTCGTTATCTACAACTCTCCCACCTGCTCTGCGCTCACACCTGCCATCCATCAACAATCAGCTACAGGATAAAAACTCTGGCTTTCCACCCACTCTTCGCCAGATTGTTGATTCAGCCAGTGTGGTTAGCAAAACGTTCCAGTATATTCTAGCTCTGTGTTTTCCCTCATGGTTCTAACCGTGTCTCTCCTCTACCCCAGGATCTCAACCCGTCTCCAGCCATACCGCTCCTCTCCCGTGACAGAACGATCTGGCCAAACATGGACTCAACGGACTCAGACTCGGAGTCCGCCAGGCTCCGAAAAATAATCGCCAGCCAGGGCGAGTTTCTGGGGCAACACGAACAGGCACTTCGGAACCTCACCGACAACAACCAGGCCATGATCATCCAGATCACGCAGCTAACCAAGCAAGTAACCATGTTAACATCTCACCTTACCTCGCCAGCCACAGCAGCCCTGCTCAACCAGTCCGTCCCGGCTACACCTCCGGCGCCGCTTCCGACCTTCCCACCTTCCCACCTACGCCCCGGATCCGGAACATTTCCCCGGGGATGCGGGGAAATGCCGAGAATTTATTCTCCAATGCTCCTTGGTTTTCCATCAGCGGCCGCGGACCTTCCCCACCGATCAGTCGAAGGTACGCTTTGTTATCGGTCTGTTGAGAGGGAGAGCTCTGGTCTGGGCCGAAGCAGACGTTGGCTGGGTGGGACGACTCAGCATTACGAGGTACATTTCTAAACTGAAACTTTACAGGACGAAATAGCAGTCCGAAAGGAACCCCCCAAGACGCTTGTCTCTCTAGCAATTAGGCTAGACAACCGTCTGCAGGGGCGCTGCAGGCAAAAGCCATCACCGACCACCTCTCACGCCGCTCAGTAAAGTGACAGCCATGGCACATGTGCACTTCAGAATCGGCAAAAGAGCTTCGGAGTCCTCTGGGACACGCATCTGTGTTCACTGTCGGGACGAAAGCTTCTGCTAAATGACAGAACGGTACATCGTGGAGTCTATAGAGCTGTATCTTCACCACTGAATATCTACACCTCTCTCTCTCTGTCGCTTTCTCACGTCTCACTCTTGTTTCGTATCACTGTTTGTGGCCTGTTATTGTGTTTTGAATTCTGTAATGAAGCTTTCTCATTGTGAGCTTAAGTGGTCGGTAATTGTGCTTAATGATGCTTTTTGTATCCAGGCAACCAGAGATGTTCAGTTCTGCCTCCAGCCCCCTCTACCATCCAACGGGCACAATAGGGTTGAGGCTACAGGGGTGGCGGTGTGCGTACATACATGTGTGTACGCACGCATGCACCTGTGCCCACACATGCACACAAACGCACACAACCCAATAGGGAACGAAAAAACAAACATTAGGCCGAAAGCAAACAGATATTTATATTGATATCTTTCTCATGGCTTCTGATGACTTGATGAATAATTGATAAGAGCCAGCAAGGTCCAAATGTCGTGACATTTGGACCTTGCTGGCTCTTATTGTGTGCGTTTGTGTGCATGTGTGGGCACAGGTGCATGTGTGCGTATACACATGTATGTACGCACACCGCCACCCCTGCAGCCTCAACCCTATTGTGCCCTGTGTCCAAATTCTGGACCTTGTGTCTATGAGTCTATATAGTGTCCATAATTTGTTGTATTGCAATCATAGCTTACAATATACAAAGGAGAAGAAAATCTCTAGACGCTGCTAGACGCTGGATAATAGAATACATTTACATTTACATTTACATTTAGGGCATTTGGCAGACGCTTTTATCCAAAGCGACTTACAAAGAGTACATTTGTTGAAGGAGAGGCAGCAATATATCACTGTGGTACCTAAAGATAAGAATAGAGCTGTTTTCAAGCATTCATATTTGGAAGGCTAATAGGACGAGTTTCATAATTGATAGGTTGCCTGCATAATAGCTGGGATAGAGAGAATATTATGCTGAATCTCGAGAAATAGCATTAGTAGTTCATCAACTCCTTTAGGGCCCTTTAGCAGGGTTAGCAAAAGTTGAATAGCGACTAACGCAGAGAATATCTGATGAGAATATTTAGAACTACATTACAAATGATAATCCAATTCAACACATATGAACTGATTGGGCCTCTTAGCTTAGCTTAGCTTATTTTAGGTTAGAATAGGTTTTGTCGCGATGGTGATCACAACACAGGGATCATTCCACGCCACACGACTCCCCCTCCACCACGGGGCTCAGGAAGTGCTAGAAACTCAAGCCTTGCTCCATCTAATCCCTGAGACGTGGTGTGCGTGAACACAGAGATTATTCTGAGCCAATTTGGGCTAAGGGCCTATAAATATAGTCGGGGGCCTGATGAAATTTGGTAACAAGGTTACGTTGAAACATCCCAGACAGACGGGGCCAGCGGTGGTTATGAATGGGGAGCATTGATGATGGCCTGGTCACCGTGACTAGAGCACATAATTCACGCTTTGATGTGCGTGTGTGAGTGTGTGTGTGAGAGAGAGATAGAGAGAGAGAGAGAGAGAGAGAGAGAGAGAGACCATGCATGTACATTATAATCGTCTCGTTCATTGCTCTAATTCAGTCCAATCTATATGGTGATATTTTCTTCTAATTGATAACATGATCGATAAACATGAGTCCATTGCAGCCTCCTAACAACAGTGACTCCCGTGGCTTCCAAGTTTATCAGAAGAAGTGCTTCTTAAGTCACTTGAAGCATCTGCCCCGTGGATATTTATGGACACACATTTTAGTTTTTGCAGTCCTAAATTCTAAAGGAGAACATTCACTTACTTATTGTCAGTCTCTCTGTCTCTCTCTCTCTCTCTATCTGTCTCTCTCTGTCTCTGTCTCTCTCTCTCTCTCTATCTGTCTCTCTCTGTCTCTGTCTCTCTCTCTCTCTCTCTCTCTCTCTCTGTCTCTCTCTCTCTCTGTCTGCTCTCTTTCTGTCTCTATCTGTCTCTCTGTCTCTCACTCTCTCTCTCTGTCTCTCTCTCTCTTTCTCAAAGCTTTTCATCTCAACAAAAAGTATTTTGCTTATGATTTTTCTTTTTTTAAACGGCCCCGCCACTTGTTAACAATCGATGAACCGTGTTAGTTTTCGGTAACTGATGTCTTCCTGGGAGCTCGCTGTGGTTCATGTCAGATTGTAAAAGTGTAAAATTGGCGACGAACGCTGATTTCCCTCCTCGTCCGCGACCATTTGCATGACTTTAACACATGACTGAGCAGGGACTAATTCATGTGGAAGCCACCAAAGACCTCTGTCTCTGTCTCTCTCTCTCTGTAACATCTCAATACCACAACAACATGATGTGGTATTGAGATGTTAGTAAAGCTTTGAATCTGGTACACTAAGAGATTTACATTTAGGGCATTTGGCAGAGGATTTTATCCAAAGCGACTTACAAAGTACATACAGTTGAAGGACATTTGTTGAAAGAGACAGCAATATATCACTGTGGTACATAAAGATAAGAATAGAACAGGTTTCAAGCATTCATAGTTACGAGGCTAATAGAACGAGTTTCATAATTGCTAGGTTGCCTGCATAATAGCTGGGATAAGAGCAGATAATAAAAATAATAATATATCACAAAAAAAAAAATAATAATAATAATAATAAAATAATAATAGAAAATGTAAATAATTGTAATAATAATAGTATTGGTAAGCTCAGAGGTGCAATAGGAAAAGATACAGACCTGGATGTGAGTGTGTTGTTACTGCTGGTGTCTCTCACTCCTCCCCCAGTAATCCACTAAACTGTTGTCTCGTGTTCTCTGTCCACACATTCTGCCCCCAGGATCTCTGAGAGCGTCCACTCTCCTCATCCCCCTCTCTTCATCCCTCTCTCTCTCTCTCTCTCTCTCTCTCTCTCTCTCTCTCTTTATGTCTGACTCTATCTGGCCGCTCCCTCTCTCTCTCTCCCCCTGTCACTCCCTCGCCTTCTCCCTCCATCCCTCACTGACGCTCGACACACCAGCACCATCGCGGCTGTAATTTGCATTCACGTGCGTGTGTTCCCATGCACGCACGCACACACACACACACACACACACACACACACACACACACATTTATACACACACCCACATTTATACACACCCACAATTATACACACCCACAATTATACACACACTTGCACACACACATACAATTACACACACAATTATACACACATACAAGTATACACACACACAAACACCAACCACGAGGCAGATAATACATGATGCAGCTGTAATGGAGTGAGAGAGAGAGAGAGAGAGAGAGAGAGAGAGAGAGAGAGACTATGGACATATCACTCTCTCCTAATGTGACACACACCACCTCTCTCTCTCTCTCTCCCCTCTTCTCTTAATCCTCACTCTACCAATCACTGTCTCTTGGTAATAACCAGCATGTGATCTCGCCCAGCCCGGCTCCATCCATCATCCAGCAGACAGAGATGGATGTCGCTTTGCTGGACAGACAAACCGACACACAGATAACCAGGAGCCCAGAGCCAGACCAACGGACAGCCTATTGATTACCCCCTCACCCATGGCCAACATGTGTGTGTGTGTGTGTGTGTGTGTGTCTCTGTAAGGAATAGACCGTGATGAGTTGTCCCATTGATGTACAGTAATGTGTGACGGGTGATGGTGATGGTTGATCACCGTCACCTAACTTATATATTACGTCATACAAACCTTTCACAGGATCATATCGGGTGGTGTTACGCAAATCGATGGGAATTTATGCACCCTTTTGGGAAATTCCACGCCCACTACCAGTCCCCCTTTCTGCCGATTGGCATAAAAAGTGAATCACTTCGTACTTGCCCCGTATCCTACCTACCCACCAAATTTGGTGCAAATCCGTGATCAACTTTTGGAGATATCCAGCTCAAAGTCAGAGAGACGGAGATAGAGGATTCCTGCAAAACCCCATCCTTACTATATCATCGTGCTACAAGATGTTGGATCCTAAATGCCTTCAATCTGTGTTGTGCTGCTACACACAGGATGTGGAGGACAGCGCTGTGGTGGGGCTGAGAGGGTCGGAACCACCTGACTCACCTCAGTCATGACGTCTGCTCATGTGGCGGACGTCTCCAGACACGAGGCCATCAACCAAGCCACAAATAGAGTTAACCAGAGGCCCAGAGAGAGAGGCAGAGAGAGAGCGGCAGAGAGAGAGAGAGAGAGAGAGAGAGAGCGTATGACCACTATCTCTGTGATATATTCAGTTAAATGTAATTATTCTGGATCGTTTTGTTCTCTCTGACACGTCAATAGGAAGAGGGGGAAGCCCTAGTCAGAATGAACAAAGAGCAAATATGAATTGAATTAGTCTAAACCAATGAAAACACAGTCTGACGTCTTTGTGCAAATCCCAGTCGATCGCGCCACTATCCAGTCATCACAGGAAGTGCTTCCGGACAGACGGGCTTGTCTCTGATCCCCTGGTCTCTCATGTCTTGATGTGTACTTCTGTATATCAGTTGTAATAATGTTCCCCTGATTGCATCAGTGTACCTCCCTTCCTGCTCAATGTATGTTCATGTATTTGTGGTTTGGTCAATATCTGTGTGTGTATGCGAATGCTCGCGTGTGTGTATGCTTGCGTGTGTGTATGCTTGCCTGTGTGCATGCGTGAGAATGCGCTTGTGTTTGTGTGTGTGTGTGTGTGTGGACTGAAGGATAAAGATAAGGACTCTGGCTCCACTTCTCATTCCCTACTGTGGCTGTGATTCCAGGCCATCTGGGCCCCGGCCTCATGAGTCCCGCCTTCTGCAGTGTCGGCCAATGAGAAGGGAGACACGGCGTCCAATCACTGACCAGCTACATAAATACTCCCTCCCTCACAGGACCGTGTTGAATGGCGGTCAATCCACAGCAAACACATGATGCTGTAACCACTCTCGTCCACACACACACACACACACACACACACCACACACACACATTCAGGTATACATTCCGCCTTCCCGCTCCTAACCTGTGTGTTTATACATCTGTAGCAATGTCTATGCCACATGTGTGGCAGTGTGGATTGGCAGCGAGACCGTGGTGCAGCTCGTTGGAGGGGCCTGGACCAGTAACAGGCAGGGCCACTTTCCACCAGGCGATGTAGCACGATCCCCCCATCTCTCTCCTGGAGCTTGGGCTTTTGGCTGTTGTCCAACCTGGCAGAGGCATGGCTGGGTCTCGGGCCACTCCAGGCTGGCTGCAGGGGTTGCGCCTGGTGGTCGAAGAACCGCCACCCAGATGTTATATGTGCTAGCTAGCATGCTAGTGCTCTCCAGTGTGTGTGCTGGTGGCTGACTTAACCTGTGGTGCATTGATTGCCCAATGCACCATAGGCTTGCAGCCCCACCCCCCCAGATCCTAACAGGGCCAGGTGAGGCTATTAGGCCAGCCTCTCGATGTGACTGTAGTCTTAGTTTAAAGGCTGATCCATACTCCGTGAGAAGCAAGAACTTTGTTCTCGCTTCTCACGGAGTATGGATCAGCCTTTAGTCTGTAGTCTTGTAGTCTTGTAGTCTTGTAGTCTTGCTCAAGAGATATCTGCCTCTGCAAACCCTCCACCACTCTGTCATCTAAGCATAGAAGCAGCATTTAAGGCATGTCCTCGTGGTGACTGTGGCATTGAAGTCAAGCAATGTTTACCGCAAGACCCAGGGGGTCACAGAGCTAAAACAATATAACCCTGCTTATCCAGGCTAGACGGTGATGGCAGATGGACACACACACACATCCTGACACATGCACACACTCAGGCACGCACGCGCACACACATAGACATGTCCTACAAACACATGTTGTGGCAGGTTCTGCAACTGACAAGTATTCCCTAAGAATACCAATCAGATTGCAGGAAGGTAAACAAAAGTAGAATGCGGTGAGAATATTGGATTCCTGTGCAGGTATCATCCATTGACGATTGACGTTTTGAAAATATCAATACAATTAAGATACTTCATTTGTTGTTGTCTGTACTGTATCGATTCACAAGACGAGTATTGGTATTTAACTCATGATGATGTATGTATTTAGGATAGTTAGTGGCCCCCACCCACCCACAAATACTGTGGCACAACAACGTCATATTGTAATAGTATTATGTCCTCATAAGCATATCATTTGGCATATAAACATTAGTGTCGATAACATTTACACTAACTTATGTGTTTGTACATCTTGGCATTATTAATAATACTTAACATTGTTTAGCATATTGTATGTTCTTAGATGGTTGGTAATGCACTCAGAATGGCACTTCTGCTCTTATCCCAGCTATTATGCAGACAACCTAGCAATTATGAAACTTAATCTATTAGCCTCATAACTATGAATGCTTGAAACCTGCTCTATTCTTATAAAGATAAGAATAGAGCAGGTTCAACAAATGTACTCTTTGTAAGTCGATTTGGATAAAAGCATCTGCTAAATGCCCTAAATGTAAATGTTAATGTAAATGTAGATACTTGGTTTGTTTCTGCATCTCCGCGCTATTATGATTCAGATTTGCATCACGTTACATCTGTGCTAATGATGCTGTTACTGCCGTTCCTATTCTATTGACAGTGCGTCTATTGCGTGATATTATATATTGTTTTAACAGTTGCTTGCCAAAGCCCATGAACGTGGACTTGAAGCCGGAGACTCAAACAGCGACAGAGGATCATGTCCGCCTGAGAAGAATTCACGACAGAGGAGAAAGACAAATATTGTCCTCAAAGTCACATTTGAATATAGAAATGAATAATTTGAATATATTAGTGCAGCTCAAACTTAGGCTAAAATGAAAAGACAAATAAATGTCCTTGCTTCTGAAATGTTTTATTCATAAGGTGTGAGATTCAGTGTTTGATGCTCAGAGGAGGTAACCACAGCGGTCAACACAAGCTTGAAAGCAACCTATACACACTCAAACACACCACACACCACACACACACACACACACACACACACACACACACACACACACACACACCACACACACACTCAAACACACACACACACACAAAAGAAAAGTCTGAATAGATAGAAGGAGAGAAAGCCATCCCCTTCTCTGAAATGGTAAACAATTAAACTTTCATCAAAGGTTTGTGGCCCCATTGTTGCCACATGCCGTGAGATTATACAGACTTGGCCTATAAAGCAGCCTCCTCCAATTGGGCCACGTTGATCGTGCTTGTGTGTGTGTGTGTGTGTGTGTGTGTGTGTGTGTGTGTGTGTGTGTGTGTGTGTGTGTGTGTGTGTGTGTGTGTGTGTGTGTGTGTGTGTCCCGAGTGTGCCCTGTTGTAAATTATTACAGTTAAGCGTCGTCTCTGACACATTAACAGTGCCTCGATGTTTTGTTTTGACAGTGTTAATGATGTAATCCAATGCCTATTACATACGCCTCTGTACCTTGGAGGGACGGAACGGTGGTTGGATGAATGGATGGATGGATGAATGGACGGACAGATGGGTGAATGGAGGGATGGATGGATGGATGATGGATGAATGGATGATGGATGGATGAATGGATGAATGAAGGAATGGATGGGTGGATGAATGGATGGATCGGTGGATGAATGGATGATGGATGGATGGATGGATGGATGGATGGATGGATGGCTGTGCTGTCGTCACAGGTTCGGAGGTCTGCAGGTTTGGTCAGAAGCGCACCTGGGCTGTAGGCTGTCAGCAGCGATGCAGCATGCTAACGGAATCACCCTGGCCCACCGCTAACTGTCACACACAATCTGCATCGTCCCATAGACCCCATGGATGTGTGTGTGTGTGTCTGTGTGTGTCTGTCTGTGTGTGTTTGACAGAGCGAAACAGAGCGAGAGAGAGAGAGAGAGAGAGAGAGAGAGAGAGAGAGAGCAAAAAAAAGTGAGAAAGTAAGTGAGGGAGGTAGTTTGTGGCTTGTTTTGTGTGTCCAGTATGTGTATGTGTTGTGTGTGTGTGTGCATTTCCATGGTGGAAAAGCACTTAGAGACTACTAAGTGAAATAATGTCCCATAAAAACAACATTTGGTAAAAGTCCTTCATTGACCACCAACATGGCCGTCCATAATGTACACACTGTAGTAGCAGCTCCGTACGCATGTCAATGTGTCCACAGCTTAAACATGCTGGTTACACGAGACCTGATACAGTCTTAGTAGGCCTGATTCCACCTTAAACCCCATCTATCTACAAATTGACGGCAGCACTTTAAAAAAAATAGTACCAAGGAAAAAGTACAAATTCCTTGTGTGTGTGTGTGTGTGTGTGTGTGTGTGTGTCTGGCAGGCAGGCTCAGTGTCCTCTCTCAGCAGAGCGTGAACAGATATGGATTTACTTTCAAGAAGAGATATATAAGTCACCTCGCAACCTGTCTGGGATGGGATACCACCTGTTTCAAAGCGAGGTGATGTTTTAGAAGGCATAATCTCTGTTAAATATATGTATTTCTGTCCATAGAACAGAAGTCCAGGTGACAGAAGTCTATCCATGGTCATTCAAAGTCCAAGCCCAACCTACAAGAACCTGGCCTGCACTCCACTCAGCGCCAGATCTTTCCCTAAACTACAGGTGGTAACGTATCTCCCGTATCACACACTGTAGTAGTTATCTCTCGCCAACTTAACTTCTCGCAGTTGTTGCGCCAAGCCCTTTTTGCCTTCTTGCCTCACCCGGGTTCTCTATCCCTCACCCCCCCTTCTCCTTCTCATCCCTCCAGAATCCCGGACCCCCCTGCTGAGTTCGAGCCAACCCGCAGAGCCCTTCCCCCCCGGATCCCGTTATTTATGTGGCGTCCTTTGTGGCAAATCCTTTGTTGAATTAAACCGGCCTTTGGGCTTGAACCTCAACCTACGCCTCCTCCATTTGCTGTGCACCTGGGTCTCACCTCAACACTCCCCCCTAACACTACCGGGCCTTACAATAGAAAGAGAATTATATTCAAATAAGTTAACAAACACATCAAACAAAGTGTCAACGTAGGACAAACACATTGGCAATCCGAGTAGGATTAGGTCGGTCGAATAACAACATGACCGCCCACAGCAAAGGCACAGCTAATTTATTTTAAATGTATTTTATTGACATGTGGCGTCAATTAAGTGTTCAAGAAAGTAATTGAGGCTGCGCTCCAATCACAAGCCCGCGTTGGAGCAGATAGTTGGATCGGAAGCTGTGCGATAGTGCAGTGTTTTTTGAGCCAAGGCACATTTTTGACATTAAAAAAATCCCTCAGCACACCACCAACCAAAAATGTTACAAAATTCACACATTACAGCCTAATAGCGTCACCTCTGGCACGCATCACTAACTCACTAACACTAACTCTATTGTCTTCAATTAACAAGATCATTATTGCTCTACCTACTAGGGCTGCACGACTACTGATTTTTTCAAGTCAACCAATGAAGTCGAAAAGTCTAGTCGTCGATGACGTCTTCACACACGTGCTCACACACACACACACACACACACACACACAGAGACAGAAGAGCTGTCCAAAAAATAAAGTTACATTTTATTATATTATGTAACCAAAATATATATTTCAACATTCAAAATGTCTCATTCGGTGTCAGCAATTATATGGGGAAAAACATTTAACGAATACATTTGTTTGGCATAGGCTTACAACTCAAAGCATGTGTAATCCACGCCGGCACAACAACATTATAAGAGAGCATCCTTTTTTATTGTGACAAATTTAACTGAAAATTCATTCCTGATTTTCAAGACCCGCTCCGGCCCCACACCCAGGGGCGCACCTTGTCAACAGGCAAGGCAGGCAACTGCTTGGAGCCCCGAGCCGCTAGGGGCCCCCGAGACCTGGTCTCAGCGCGTTTGCCGGTGGGACAAGCGAGAGTTTCGTCCATAGAGATTGAATGATGGATGACGTGATTCTGCGTGATCCTGTCCTGTTGTACAAACAGTACATCTGTACATGTATGCTATGGTCTTAGAAACAGCGGATCTGTGTTCAAAAGAGTTCAAAGAATCCGCACTTTTTATTTATTTTTTTTAAACGACAGACATGCGCGATATTCTTATCATGTTTTGCTTAACTTAGCAACAAAGCTAGTTGCTAACGTTCACTGGTCAAGACGGCTGAAGTGAACACACACACAGTTCTAGTGATGATGAGAGATATTGTCTCATCGTAGTAAAGTAACATGATACATACTTATGTAATCGATATGATGAACACGTTTACTTGTCACAAAAATCTTTTAATGAACACATTGATTCTATGATGGCTTATGAGGAATTGCCTACTGTGGGTATAGGACCCCAATAAAACTATTTCACTTCTATACTTTATATTTTGTACAAAGTTTATATTGGGTTTTTAAAGTAATTTACTGTATTTTATTCCAAAAATCTTTTTTGTTATTTTATTTATTTTGTATTCTTTACATTTACAGTATATTTTCAAAATAACAAGGTTTTTCGTTTGGAACATGACATGTTTGGAACATTTGGAATAAAAAAAGTTTTTATTTCATAAATGTTTTGTTGGTGTAAGATTATTTATAGCCTAACATAATGGTGATGAACACTGGTCGGTAGGGCCCCCTAGGAACTTTTGCTTAGGGCCCCCACAGACTCTAGAATCGCCTCTGGATGTACTGTAAATCTAACAGTATGCAGTTGGAAATGTTTGTTTAACTTTGTAACCACACAGCCATGTGTCAAGCGATGTAGAACTTTGTGAATCCACTCGTAACCTTGTAAGCACACACATGTCTGCTATACTCGTGTGCTGCAGGGTTTCTTGTGTGTTTAACAGGGCTTGCTGACATGTGTATGGGGAGACTGCGTGTTACAGAGTGTGTTTATGCTCGTTTATTAGATTTGTACAGGTATGTGCACTTTTGGCGGTTCATTATTTGCATTAATATTCATGTTCGTTGTATTTAGTATTATGTTCAGTGTTCCTATGTAATCAAATGCATTGTGCATTTCTGTATTTTATTTAGTTTCTTTTTACATTCTATGTCTAAGTATCAGTTATCAGCGGTCTGCATTATGCTACCAAGACACAAACCTCCTCCCAACAGTGAAGCATGGTAGCGGAAATGTGAAGGTCTGGCGCAGCTTTTCTGCCTCCGGACCTGGACGACTCCATATTATCCAGGGAAACATGAATTCTCATGCCTATCAACAAATTCTTGATCAGAATCTCCTGCCATCAGTCAGGGAGTTGAAGCTGGGCCGAAAATGGGTTCTGCAACAAGACAACGACCCAAAGCATACCAGCAATAGTACCAAGGAATTGCTTAAACAGAAGAGGATTCGTACTCTGTATTGGCCTAGTCCAAAGTCCGGTCCTCCAATCCTATAGAAAATGTTGTGGCTAGACCTGAAGCGGGCGGTACATGTCAGATGTCCCTCCAACCTAACCCCAACAGCAGATGGAGACACTGGTCAGTGGTTACAGAAGACATTTGTTTGATTCACATACTTGTGGCACATGTCAAATTTTGATCATTATGTCAAATTCTGCCAACTGGAAGGTTGCTGGTTCGATCCCCGAGCTCCGCCTAGCTAAGTGTTGTGGTGTCCTGAGCAGACACCTAACCCTAACTGCTCCTGACGTGTTGGTTGTTACCTTTGCCATGGTTGGCACCGCCGTCGGTGTATGAATGGGTGAATGTGAGGCAACTGTAAAGCGCTTTGGATAAAAGCGATATATAAATGCAGTCCATTTACCATTTGCATTTGGAAGATGCTTTTATCCAAGTGACTTACAAAGAGTACATTTACTTACAAGAGTACAGGAGACAGGAATATATCACTGTGGTACCTGAAGATAAGAATAGAGGCTGTTTCGAGCATTCATATTTACGAGACGAATAGAACGGAGTTTCATAATTGCTAAGTTGCCTGCATAAGTAGCTGGGCAGGTGTGCAATTCTAAGAATGCTACCAACATCAAAGAACAAACAACAATGCTAAGTGCCATTAATAAATGCCAAGACGTACAAACACGCAGGTTAGTGCTAGGATTATCAGAGGGGGGGGGGGGGTTATGCAGAGTCCAGGTGAACTGGTGAGTCTTGAGTCTCTTGCGGAAGCTGGCGAACGACAGGGGTGTAAAAAGTACCCAGAATTTATACTTAAGTGAAAGTATGGGTACCGTCTCAAAATCTTACTCAAGTAAAAGTCAGAGTATCTGGCTAAAAACACACTTGAGTAAAAGTCAAAAAGTTTCTACTTTTAAATGTACTTAAGTATTAAAAAGTAAAAGTAAAAATGTTTTTTCTTGCAAGGCCATGGGTGCTCGTCTTGTCCGTCCACGCCGACCGTTTCGTCCTCTTCATCACTCGTACTATCGTTTGTGGTCATCTTCTGTAGCTTGTCACCCTGACTGTCTATTCTTCTGATAGCAGGTGTTTCATCAAAGATCCCCGCTGTCTAGTCTTGCACAAGGACCAATCAGCATGGGTATGGGCGGGTTCATTTTCCATTGATGGGGATTTGATTGGCTGTTTTGAAATAAAGTGCGGCCGCAGGATTAATAACGTTAACGTTAGTTCGGCCAGAGAAACAAATATACTAATTAAAATTGTTGGACCTGCGAGATTTGTACTTTGTACTTTGTAGGTCTGCATTTTAAATGTAAGGAGTAAAAAGTATGTTTTTTTTCTCAGAAATGTAATTGAGTAAAAGTACAAGTATACAAATCTAATAATACTCGAGTAAAGTACAAATCCCCAAAAACAGTACTTAAGTATTGTAACGAAGTACTATTACTCAAGTACTTTACACCCCTGGCGAACGACTCGACCATCCTGACGTCAGCTGAGAGCTCATTCCACCACTGCGGAACCAATACCGTGAAGAGTTGGGACTTGGAAGAGAGATGTTTGGCTGTTTTTAGTGAAGGTGGTACCATTTGTTTGGCGGAAGTTGTAGAGCGGATTCCTTTGGCTGGGGTGTAGGGTCTGACGTTTGGAGGTAGGTAGGGGCGGTTCCACTGACAGCAATGAAGGTCATTACCAGTGTCTTGAATCTAATGCAGATGATTACCGGGAACCAGTGTAGGACGCAGAAGAGGGGGGTTACATGGGAGAATTTTGGTAAGTTGAACACGAGGCGCGCTGCTGCGTTCTGGATGCGTTGTAAGGGCTTGATTGTTGAGGCGGGGAGTCCAGCCAGGAGAGAGTTGCAGTAGTCGAAACGAGTGATGACGAGCGCTTGGACCAGGATCTGCGCTGCTTCACGTGTGAGGAAGGGACGGATCTTGCGGATGTTGTAGAGAGCAATTCTACATTATCGGGCCACAGAGGTAATGTTGGCGTTGCAGGAAGCTGGTCATCCAGTACCACGCCAAGGTTCCTTGCAGTAGGTGCAGGGGAGACTTTGATGTCCTCGATGGTGACAAGTAGGTCCATCTGAGGGCAGTCTTTCTATGAAGAGAAGCTCAGTCTTGTCAACGTTGAGCTTCAGGTGTTTGGCGGTCGTCCATCTGCTGATGTCGGCCAGGCATTTTGAGATGCGTGTTGCGATGTGGGTGTCTGAGGGGGGAAGGAAAGAAAAAGATGGGTGTCATCTGCATAGCAGTGATAGGAGAAGCCGTGGGATGTGATTACAGAGCCTAGAGATCTAGTGTATAAAGAGAACAGAAGGGGTCCCAGTACTGAAGGGGTCCCAGTACTGAGCCTTGGGGGACTCCGGTGTGAAGGGTGCAGGGTCTGGACAGGGAGTAATTCCATGTGACCTGTAGGCGATCTGTCAGGTAGGAAGTGAACCAGGATAACGCAGTTCCAGCAATGCCAAGCTCTGCCAGGGTGGAGAGAAGAATCTGGTGGTTCACTGTGTCGAATGCAGCAGACAAGTCAAGAAGGATGAGCACAGATGAGAGGGAAGAGTTTCTGGCATTGCGAGAGGGACTCTGTTACTGCGAGCAGGGCCATCTCCGTGGAGTGCGCCGCCTTGAAGCCTGACTGATGAAGGTCGAGCAGGTTGTTCTGGGAGAGATAGGATGATAGTTGGGCGGAGACAGCACGTTCTATGGTTTTGGAGAGGAATGACAGGAGAGACACAGGTCTGTAGTTTCGGATGTCGGTGGTGTCCAGGATTGGTTTCTTGAGGAGTGGCTTGATTCTGGCAGTCTTGAAGGCAGTCGGAAACAGGCCTGAATTGAGGGAGGTGTTAGTTAGGGGGGTGAGGAAGGGAAGGATGTCGCCCAAGATGTCTTGGAGAAGAGAGGATGGGATTGGGTCAAGGGGGCAGGTGGTGCTGTGGTTGGATGTCACAAACCTGTTGACTTCTTCAGAGGAGATGGGGGTGAAGCAGGTAAGGCTGACAGGGGTGGGTGAAGGGGGAGGGAGGAAAGCAGGGGGGGTGAAAGAGGAGGTAATGTCCTCCTCCTTCTTTGAAAAGTAGGTGACAAATACATCTTTTTTGTTTGTTTGTATCCATTATTTGGAAAGTCTGCTTTACAAATTGGTGTTTATATATATATATATATATATATATATATATATAGGTTATTTATTTTATTTTTTTACAAAAACAATGACCATGTCTGGAGGGTTCACAAACTTTCAAGCAGCACTGTATGTCCTTGAGTAGACATGAGCTACTTTCCATTGCAAAAGCCTTTGAATACATTCAGAATCAACTGACGACAACAAAAGGCTATATCATTACCAGCAACGACTAGGGTTCTAAATCTAGTGGGCTATGCAATTTAAGAGACTGTAAGCCTATGTATATAAAAACAAATAAATACATTAATAAAATAAATAATGCAATGATCTTATCTCTGCAGAACTGTAATAATGGGCCATTAAACATACATGCAGGTTTAACATAAAAACAATAATAATGATAAATGCATACATAACATAAATAAGATGCTTTGTCGTTCTACATTAAATTGTATATGTTATTGAACACCACGTAGCATGCTTGTCTAGTACATCTATAGCGCCTAGTCCCATCTATTTTGGGACGAGGCACTTTATGTTCATCATCAGGCCGGGCCCAGTGTGTTCACAGTGGAGGAGAGCAGAGAGAAGAGAGATCCTGTTAGATATGAGGAAAGAGACAGAGGGAGAAGAAGAGAGGTGGCATGAGAGAGTTAAGGAGCAAGAAGTGGAGCGAGGAGAAACAAGCAGACATGAGGGTGCAGTTGAGACAAAAGAGGAGAGTGGAGAAAAGTGAGGATATGAGACTGATGAGAGAGAACATGAGATGGAAGCAAGAGAGGAAGAGACTGAGGCACCAATTGATTATTACATTCGTCCCAGTCGTGAAAGCCATGGGTTGTTTTTTGCATACCACCCTAAACAAAATGCAAAAAAACAAATAGAGCAGAAAGTCTTCTGGTGTAAAGATGGTACAAATAGCTTACCTACTGCCAAGAACGTCACACATTGCATTGCTCTGTCTCCATTTGCCAAGTCAACTGACAGCTCTCCCTTCATAAGTGGCACGGTGGACTGGAGGCATGTTAACTACCGCTTAGAAGAACATGAGAGGAGCATGGCTCACAGGACATATGCTGATGTCTACTTTTTGAATGCTTCTGAATGTGATATTAAAAGATTACAGAGTGGAAAAAGAGACCTTAGTTATAGGTCAAGGAAAGATGCATACATGCTTGAACACATCAATGTTGATCATGGCAATTTCTTGGAGATTATACTCTTATTAAGTAAGTATGACCTGTGCCTAAAAGAGCATGTTGCTGAATGTATTGAAAAATCTAAGGAAATGCATCAGTCTGGGACAAAGGGCAGAGGTGACGTTGCTCTCTGCAAGAACCATCAACTCCATCATTGCCACAATTGGGATGTTCTCTGTACAAATTGACACCACCCAGGACATCACTTCCCAGGACCAGTGTTCTGTTGTTCTGAGATACATCACAGACACAGTTCATGAGAGGCTTGTCTCAATTGTGAAGTGCAGAGAATCAACAGGTCAGTATTTTGTTGACATGCTTTCAGAGGTTGGGGACAACCTGAAATTGGATTTAACCAAATGCATTGATCATGCCATAGATGGTGCATCCAATATGCAAGACCACTACAAAGGCTTTTCCGCTCTCAGAAAAGTCCCCAAATCAAGTGCATGTATGCCCTTGTGCTTAACCTTGTCCTGGCTGATACAACACAATCAGTCATTGGATCACTATTTGCATGACTGAATGACATTGCTGTTTTTCTCGTGGAGAAAAGCTGTTACGAAAAGTAAAAAATAAAATAAATATTAAGATTTTTCCACTGATCTGTGTTATAAATGTAATTTCTTTTTATAGTCAAAATCGCCAAATTTGCGGAGCTCCGCTGCAAATACAGGGAGAGACGAGAGGTGAGGCAGCGACGAGCTCAGCCTCCCCTCTGATTGCGCAACCCCTCAGAAACTGGATGGAGCGCGGGCAAGAAGCGCGTGCCTGTTACTGTCTCTAGTTTCTGTATGACGTCATGTTTGTAGACCTTCATTACATGTCCTCGCCTTCCATAGTCCATTGCAGGTCACTTATTTCACGTACAGTCTGTGTATCAAAGATATTTAGGCTCGCTGGTTCCGTCATGAAACTGGCAATGAAAAGCACCAGGGAGGAGCTATCAACATCTGCCTCACTGAGGGGCGGGTCTTGAGCCACGTAATTGACGCTCTTCCCTCCACTTGTTGAGTGAACTGCATTCGCTAACCGTGAATCAAATACGGTTGTTGTAAAGAATGCTGATATGAAAAAAATGAAACAATTGCCGTATTGGTTATTAGGCTATAGGT
>PIJE02001169.1:61454-160230 GCA_002895965.2 Coryphaenoides rupestris | reverse complement strand
CAGTGTATAGGCTGAACCTGTGTGCTATTTACATTAAAACCCATTGCTAGTCCCGGAGAGTTCAGGGGGCCCTATTTTACCACCAGGTGTGATGTTGATTGGCCACATTACAAGCCACTTCAAAATCTACCCTGCTGCAATGACATCACAAGTGGGGAGTGTCCACCAAGATGTATGATGTATAGATCCGCCCTACAGTCCACTGGGTATACTGGTAGGTGGTTCTATCCAATTCCATGCATTAACTAATACATTTTCTGGACACTCCCTTGTGATGTAGGGGTAGACCATCCCACCTGGTGGTAAATGGGGGTCCTTCGTAGAGTAGCTAGCCCTGCTCATGCCTGACATATTTTACAGTAGAGTTAAAGTTACTAAAGTTAACGTCCAGCACCTAATGTGATTGGTCCACAACAAGGACTGATGAAGTGTCGTTCAAGCTCAGCACGGCTTTTGGCAAGGAACACAGTATTTGTGAACAGTTTATGTTTAATCAAGATGAGATTATACCATCATACATCTTGGTGGACACTCCCCACTTGTGATGTCATTGCAGCAGGGTAGATTTTGAAGTGGCTTGTAATGTGGCCAATCAACATCACACCTGGTGGTAAAATAGGGCCCCCTGAACTCTCCGGGACTAGCAATGGGTTTTAATGTAAATAGCACACAGGTTCAGCCTATACACTGTGTGCTCTTCCTTAATCCTTCAGTTCTGGGAACGTGGCTTAATGTAAATATGTTGCGGGCTGCGGAAGCAAAGAAAAAAAAGGGGGGAACAACGAACGATACTCCGGTTGTGTTCTGTGATAAAGAGCACAGAGGAAGGCCTCCATTCAGGGAGGAAGTTAATCAACTCCCAGCATACTACTCCATACCACAATTACACCCAACAAAAAGCCATGATCCATCACCTGCAAGGCCAAGGTACCGCCCGTTAAGATGCTCACAGCAGCAAAAAGAATTGCCTTCATTGCAGCGCTGCCATTACCTATGCAGATCTTTATCGGCTGGACCGGTGACTCTATTGTGACCGTTTTGCTGCCCTACAATAGCTTTGTGTGCACCCATGCTCGCTGGGGATTGGCTGAAATTATATTCCTTCATGCTTGGCTAGGTTGCAGCTTAGAAACAAGCTGCTTAGCGGAGCCAGCGGAAGATGGCTGATAGGAGGGCTAGCTTCACATCCAGTTGACCTTTCTCCTCCTTTTTTCTCCTCCTCCTCCTCCTTCTGTTCCTCCGCTACACAGCTCAGCGGCGGGAGCGAGGGGAACGGTGTGTGGAGCAGTAGAAGATGCCTGGTCAGGTGAAACCAATGTTCTCATGGAGCAGATGGAGAGATCTTTACTCCTACAACCACCACAGTCTGGTTTACATCTGGACCGGGGTGGCATAGCCTGGATGGGTTTCAGTAGTTTTAATTTTCTCTCTCTCTCTCTCTCTCTCTCTCTCTCTCGATATCTCTCGCCCCCTCCCCATAGGTTTCCCAAAGATGACATACATCCTCTCAACTAAACCATAAGAAAACAACAAGAAAATGTCACTTGGCAAATAATCTACCAAATATTGATGCATTGGCATGCTGTTTGGCCCTAAACAAAGTGTGAGCATAGGTTACAAAGAAAGGTACAGATTCATAGCCTTGATATAGAGGTATAGATTCATAGCCTGGCTATAGATAAGGTACAGACTCATAGCCTGGCTATAGAGAAAGGTACAGACTCATAGCCTGGCTATAGAGAAAGGTACAGACTCATAGCCTGGCTATAGAGAAAGGTACAGACTCATAGCCTGGCTATAGATAAGATACAGAATCATAGCCTGGCTATAGAGGAAGGTACAATTTCATAGCCTTGCTATAGATGTACAGACTCATAGCCTGGCTATCAAGAAAGGTACAGACTCATAGCCTGGCTATAGAGAAAGGTACAATTTCATAGCCTTGCTATAGATGTACAGACTCATAGCCTGGCTATCAAGAAAGGTACAGACTCATAGCCTGGCTATCGAGAAAGGTACAGACTCATAGCCTGGCTATAGAGAAAGGTACAATTTCATAGCCTTGCTATAGATGCAGAGGCCCATAGCCTGGCTAAATAGAAAGGTACAGACTCATAGCCTGGCTATAGAGAAGGTACAGACTGATTAGCCTGGCTATAAGGTACAGACTCATAGCCTGGCTATAGAAGAAGGTCACCGGACTATAGCTTCCAAAAGAAAGTACACCCAATGCAAACAAAAACTGGAAACCGAGCTGCACTTTCTAACCTTTTAAACCCTGACCAAAATGACTTTGAAAACATCCCAGATGTAAGCAAACTGCTCCATATCTGCTGGGGGCAACAATGATATGTTGCGGCAGCTCCAAGCGTGACCTCAGGACCACAAATGGAACACAAACACCACTGATATGTGCACAGTGCTGTAACCTTGCAAATATGACATTTACAGGTTTCTTCTTTTTGTTGTTGTTATTGTTCTATTGGACAATGTGTTCAAGTTCAACATAACTTTATCTCTCAAATCATTCATCGAATTAAACCAACTCACATTTATTACAAAATAAAATGTTCTGCATGTGTCTTTCGGGCGACACTGGAAACAAAGAAACTCATGTATTTACTTTCTACCGGATGCAACCGTACTGAATTGACGATTTCTCCTAAGATGTTTTATGCTTTAGGAATCACAGGCTAGTCCATTTGAAAATGTAAACACGTACAATAGGTGTGTTTAGATGTGCACATAATTTCCGGCCCCAGATAACAATTTGTAGATTGTAAAACCATAAAGTGTGCCGTGTCCGACCCCGAGACACAACCCAACAAAGACCCTCTGATGGAATGCCACGTGTCCCTCTGCCCTTTCCGACGGGGAAAAACTCCCAACAAAAATGAAGAAGAGAACAGAATGAAAGTGATATGGTGGCAGATATCTCCCCCTCATGTGTGGGGGCTCTCTGGCTGCAGGGCGCATGTATATCTGCAGATACGGAAGCTGTTATTTAGCCTTTCAGATAGCCATCCTCTGAGTCCACCCTTCATTATTCTGGGTGAATCTTCCCTCATTTAGCAGCAGATAGCATCTCTCTTCTCTTCCACTTCCCAAATACCCCCATCATCCACCTCCTCTGGCTGCCCGCCTAACAAGGCAGATCTCTGCGTCGATGGTGGCAACATCTCCAGGAAACAAACGCCTTTGTTTGGCTTGTTTCTAAGATCGCTCCCCCCTCCATCATCATCACCACCATCACCACCACCACCACCACCGCCACCATCACCACCACCCCCTGATGGCTGTTTTTTTTTTTTTTTTACCCACCAATTCAAAGGTGCTCTGGAGGAGATAGTGATCGGCTGCAGGTCTGACATACGGTGTTGGGGAGATGACATTCTTGTGAAGACGAAACGCAGACGCTAAACAAATGATCTAGATTGCAGCTCCGGATAGAAGAATTCTCCTTAAGAATTACAAATAATGGGACAGTCTGGAGTTTGGGTCTGTGTGGTTTTTTGTATTACAGAAAACAAAACAACATTTATGTATTTTTTTAGTCTACCGTCTTTTTCACATTCACTCCCATGATAATTCTCAATGATGGCTGAAGATAATAGACGAATAAATAAGACTGCAATAAATAAACGAAACATTTTTTCACATCTATATTTTCGGCCTACACATTTAATTGAAGGCGTTATTTATAAATGTGCTCAGTTTGGTAACACAAGAGCCACCGTCACTGACACACGGACCTCTCCTCTCTATTGACTGATGTCCCCTGAGGACCGCGGGGGCCAAGGATTCATAAACACGGCGGGGGCCCCGTGGAGATGGGACCGCTGCCTATCAAGATTCCCCATCATCCTCCTCCTCCTCCGGCCGGCTAGACTAAGCAGCGCAGGGCAGAGGAATGAGCCGATAAAGGGTGTCTTTCACACGGCGACAACACGTAGCGGTGTGCTTATCGCCGCCATACCTCACATGCAATCACAGAGCAGAGATGGTTACATTTGGTGATTTGTTTTTGCTTTTGGGGGGATGAGAGATAAAGGATGAGGAATCTGGCGGCGGCAGGAAAACAAGCCGCGTCCCGCGTCCCGGGCACGGCATGCTGCTGCAGGGGCCCCGCTCCCCTACGCGACGGCTGCATGTCAATTAAAGGGCCCTTGTTTGTTTGTTTGTTTGTTTGTTTGTTTGTTTGTTTGTTTGTTTGTTTCCTTACGTGGCCGGGCGGGTTCAAAATGACACAAGGTCGCTGTCTACAAATAAATACAAATAAATAAGAAAGAAACAATGAAGGCAAGAAACCTCCGGGGGGGGGGGGGGGCACAAAAAGAAACATGCTTTTCATTTAATAATCATCGAATAATTATAATACGCTATTTTTAGGTGTTTTTTTAAAGACAGTTAAGGCTACAGTGAATGTTTTCACTGTCGTATTTATTTCTTACATTTTTATTTTCCATTTAAAAAAACAAAAAAACCGGCAGCCTATTTTAAGTCTGTTATGAAACGTTCAGAAATCTATTCTTTTATTTCCATGCGCTTTTATGGCGCAATTAAGGAAATAAACCGCCGTGCACCTTGAGACGGAGCCATTCTCTGGGCTGAAAGGCGTCGTTTCGCACCGTGTAATAATATATAATATATAATAATATATAATATATTCATCTCCAAGTAAACATCCCCGCCCGTGTCCCTTCTCAATAACAACGGCGAACAAACGGAGGTGATAATTTCTCTCCCTTTGAGAATATTCTCTTCTTTAATTTCCGACAGTAAACTCGTGGCTGTTACGGGGTGTTAAGTGGGATTTAAAACTTGTCAGACAAGACATGTTTGAAATTGCTTTAAATAAGTGCACTGTGTTGCTGTCAACCAGGGGCTAGGGGGGAAATATCCCGACAATTGAGGCACTCATCTGGGCTCACAGCAGAGCCGTGCCCGAGCAAGGGCGCCAGATCCCGCTCCTCTCCTCGGTCGACGGTGGGATGTCTCCGGTGACTCCTGAGCCGCCAGATAGGAGAGCTGCTGCTGCCGCCGCTGTGAGGCAGCGACACCTGCTGGACACCCGGAGCACTGCAGCCCACAGCAGGGCCGCAGCGGTGGAAGGTTAAGCTCTCAGGTTTATTGGTGACCGTAGCGCGGTCAACACGTGTGTAGATGGGTGAAGTATTAGTATTACAGTGTGTATGGCCCATTTGAGACTAATTCTGTGTAACCGTACATACAAAAGTTAGCTATGTTAGGAGTTATGTTATGTCGGTTACCCTTCCAGACATTTGAGTGAGAAAGATTTTCTTTTTAGATTAGAAAATATAGTATTCTTGAAAGTTTGTGCTTTCGGGTTCCTATACAAAGTTCTAATGCATACATGTATCGCCTATACCAAATGTATGTAGAACAGCAAATAGATATGTCCATTCTACCTGATCAAATGCTCTTTCAGCATCCAGGGAGATGATAACAGTCTGTGTTGCTGGTGTGAGAAGAATATAAATATTAAAGAAGCGATGCAGATAGCAGAATTAACTCCGAACCCTGAACAAATCCAGTCTGGTCTGGTTTTATTAATTTTCCCAGAAGTCTACTGAGCCTATTGGCAATAGACTTTACTAAAAAAATCTTCTGATCTACATTTAGAAGAAATATGGGTCTCTATCCCCCTACCTATTCTGGGTCCTTGCCCCCTTTTGGGTAAAACTGTGATAACTGCAGATGAAACCCCTACCTGCCCCTCTCCCTCCCCACACATAGACCCATAGCATACAATAAGAAAGTGTTTGATAAAACGTTGGGTTAATAAACGAGAGAAAAACCCAGAATCACACCTAAAAATGGCCTAAAATGGCAGATGATCAAATCTATGAGCTGCCTGGCGAACAAGTCTCTTGTGAACTAGAGGCTAAATTGAACTAGAACAGACAGGTAAAGACAGCTCCAGTGCTTATGAGGAAATCAGGCTGAGGCAAAACGTTTAACAATTCAAGCAAGTAAAAAAAAAAGGGGTAGAAATGAGAGGAGATAAATCATTGTGGAACGTTACATTAGCTATATGTAGTTACAATTACAAAATGCAATGGTTTAAAACTGTGATAATGGATTATGACAGTGGCTCAGGTTCACTAGGGGGAGATTATCGTGTGCACTTGCGAAAGGCGAGGTATAATTATAATATGTTCCTGTGATCCTTACATACAACATTAATTAATATATAAAATGGAAAAGCAGGACTATGTAACCAGATACATGAACAAAGTAGCCAGTTCGATTCAGGCGTACTTATCAGGGGGTAACGTTACCGGTACAAAAGTGATGTTCTGCGTATGCAACTGCTTTCACTGGGTCTGTAAATCAATGTTCGCTGCCATTCTGAGTTTCCCACAGTGTTGCTGGATACTGAATTCCATACCGAACGCCAGCACGGTCTCGAAAAATGTCCTTGGCTCTGCTGAAACGAGTGTGCTGCTTCACTATGGCGGGTGGGAGGTCGGGGAAGATCAGGATCCTTTCTTGCCTGTAGGTGATGGTCTTTAATTGTACGCCATTCCACAGGGTGCTCTCCGATTCATGGAAGTAGTGCAGCTTGACGTAAAGGCACGGGGGTGAGAGTCATTGTCTGCACGTCTCCGTAGACATCTATGTGCATGGTCAATCATTGGGACATTATCTAGCAGTAGAGCAGTTTTTAGCATCGATGGAACTAACTCTCTGGGGCTATGTCCCTTCTCCTCACCCTCTTTAACATTCAGAATTTGCAGATTCTGCCTCCTGCTCCGACTTTCCAAGTCCATGCATTTCTCGTCGAGCTGCGCCGCAGACTTTGTTAGCCGTTGCACCTTCTTGTTGAAGCTGGGTGGCTAGGTCCGATGTATATGAGGCACCACGTTCAAGCTCAGTGTTTTAGCCTGTTCACTAGCTGCCTCTTTCATGGTGGAGATGGTGTTATTAGTGTCATTTTTAAGAGCATTCAGTTCGCCCCTAATAGACAACGAAAACTGTTCAAATCTTCAATAGATCATCTCCCCAATTTCAGGCCTGAATGAGCGTATATCCTCCCGTAAAGCAGTTAATCCTCCCAGCACGGCCTTGCTAGCTTCTCAATTAGCCTCTTAGATGGCATGACTACTAGCTCACTGACTGACTTCACAAACAGAATTAATCTCTGTATGAATAACTTTTGATGAATAACTGCATTGCAATGTTGTAACTTCCCATTATATTTGTTTTGCCTCTAAATTTCCCCCTGGTCAGTCTTTGTGTTACCCCCTCTATCCCCTAGATCAGGGGGTCGAAACATAAAATGGAGGTAGATGCAAGAAGATCCCACAAGATCTTACCCACGAGATAAGGCATCTGCTAGCACATTGTCACATCCCTTCTTATACCTTATCTCAATGTTGTAGAAAACAAAAACAGTATTCTAAAATAATTGGACTGTATTAAAACTCAGACTATATTCGATTGGATTCATAACCTTTCTATTGTTGGGAGACTCCCTTCTAACACCTAGCACCTTTATAGCTTAGGGATCAATTACATTCTGACAAATTTCCTAATTTCAGCCAAAATTTGAATTAAGTGGCAAAGTGCTCTTGCAAACTTCGTACAAACTGAAAGTGACCAGCACTCGTTCCTCAGGCCCACCACAACCTTCCCTTAATCGTCAGTTAATTGGCCCAACAGAATATTTCCACATTTCCCATCTATCTCCCAAACATGCACGCGTACACTACTCAGCGACACTACGGTATTCCGTTCAGGGAGCCATTGAAATCCAACTAGAGAATGTGCACAAGAACTGTTCAAACCTACATGAGCCAGCATGAGCTTGTACAGTCCTGGATCAGCTCACTGGGACACGTGACAGCATGTGAGACTAATGTGTTTGGCTCTTTCCTGTGCTTTGACAAATTTATCAAGGTGCTTCACGTTGGGAGGATGATGACTTCTGGGTGACTGTAGAGTTGATCAAGATCCTGCATTGGCTTATACCTGGAAGGGGCCCGTTCTAGCTGATATCACACGCCTCATGAGCCCCGACTAGATGATCGATAATCAGAATTTTGGCTTTCCCGGGATTCATTATCGCACAGGGATGGAGAAGCTGTACAAGACACTACCTCATAAAGAGGTAGAGATCAACACAGCTGAGATTGCGAACGTGTGTAATTACATGAGGTGGAAGGTTTGCAAGTCCCTCGTTGTCCGCCACGGCCGTTGGCCTAATGTGGGTGACGGACCAAAGACTCCCATCATCTCTTCTGCAATGCAAGATCGAGACATGTGCTTGGTGCACCTTAGGGAAGAACCTGGAGTTTGATGAGCTCATTGCTCACGAATAAGCAAATCCCTCTCTCTGACAAAAGGACATTCATTGGCACTCGCCTGTCCAGACAAAAGAGACAGAGGGGCTAGTCGCGTCGTGATTAAGAGGGGTAGCAACTGGTGAGAAATTCCTACAGAACCTGCGGTAGTAGCCCACCATTCCAAGGAACCTCCGTAGTTCACCCCTAGCGATTTTTCCCCCTCCTGTTTTCGAGACAGACATTCCAAAATGGCTGCCTGGTGCTACTGCCGTGCTCATTGGGTGACGCAACTGCTGAGGTGGACCATGGACCAACCAATGAGGGAGGAGCTGTCGGCATAAGAGCCTCATCGGTTAGACCTGTGCTCTCTCTGATGCCTTGTTACAGCCGCTATGAGCTGTGTGTGCTTTGTTTGCCGGACTGTGGCTCATGGTTGCTAGTTGCTAGTTTTGGCTAACTGTTTGGTTGCTTGGCCTTGTGGCTCTTTGTGTGTTTGGTGTTGGCCTTGAAGCCCTGGCAGGAAGCCTGTAGGGGTCAGGGGCAATGTTTTGTTTCTTATTTTCGGCCTGGGCTTACCCTGAAACCAATTGCTTCCCTGTTCACAACCCGTTTGTATTTTCCTTTCCTTGTATCTTCTTTTTGTGTCAATAAATGCACCATTTTGTTTTCACAAACCCAGTCTCCGTCTCCTTGGTCAGACTTTATGTTACTCCCTCTATCCCCTAGATCAGGGGGTCGTAACAAACTCAAGACAATAATTCATATTTCTGCCATAATACCAATAATATATAAAGCTGTGCTGTTAATATTGTGAATTAAGCTGGAATTAAACTGACATAAAATAATTTGACTATAGGACTATATCTTTACTGCAATATTACTAAGATAGGCCTGTCAATACAATATATCCTATATATAAAACAATATTAAATATTAAAATGTAAAGATAGATTATGTGAAAATGTGTTAATATTATTCAATTCACATTTGTGTCAATTCAAAGCGATTTGGATTTGTATCTCAAACAGATTCAGAATGATACTTCTCCAAACATCATTGGTAACATTTGGATATTATATACATAAATATTCACAACTTAAGAGACTGACTTTGTAAAAACTGCATGTTTGAGTTTGAATAGTAGAATACACATTCTACCCCCTCCCCCCAAAAAATGTGTTCACTTCTAAACTGTAAGAAATGGACACATCTGCAGCAAATCCCATTTAATGGTGTCTCTCAATGGCCCCTGTATCTTCAACGCTTTCAGGAGCGATGGAAATTGGAACAGGCCACATGTCTATGAGATTTTTTTTACATAGAAGAAATCCCCACAACCAACAAGTGAAGCGCATTACAGGGGGAGATTTAAAACCCTGCCGTTGTCAGGTGGATCATGTGACCACTCTTTGTCCAAGCGAGCACTAACTTTTGCTCAGGTCACGTGACAAGGTTGTCGAGGCAAGGCGGGAAGGGAAGCCATAATGGACTCCGGCGGGCCTGATAGGGAAGGACTGGATCTGGTGCTCTGATCCCCAACACTTTATCGCACAAAAGGATTAGACGGGGCCGGTGTAAGTGCCTTCTTCCAGTTATTACCTTCTTATATGCGAGTGAGTAGAACAGCGAACCCAAAGACATTGATTGCAGGGAACAGTTGAAATATGATTTGGGGTTTTTTTTCTCCAGCTATTAATATGTACGCCTTAAATAGAGGCACACCGCTAAGCAGCTTATGATATTATGAAAAAGAATGTTCCCTCAGGGGCATAATATGGCAGCGGTGACAGTTGGGAGAGAGATTCGTATTTACCAGATTGGCTGTACTTACGTCAAAGCATTCTCCCGGCTTGTGGGAGGGAAGACGGAGGTACAACTGGGCCTCGATAAGCACTTAGTGTGAATAAAAGACAAGCATGAAAGTGAGGTTTAGCCTCTTTAAAATAAATAAAATAAGAGTCTCTTCCCCCACCGCCAAATGTAAAGGCAGATAGGGCAGGTGCGTTTGGTTACGGAGGTGATCAGCCGTCCGTGGCGCTGCGTTCCTACAGAAAATGGGACACAACGGAGACATTGTCCACGCTTGTCCGGGTGGAGAACCCGTCAGTAAAAACCTGAGCTTAGCACACCGCCGCCGCTCCCAGCTAAAGATTAGGACCCTGGAACTCAAAATGTTCCTCTCCCCCCGCCCACCCAGCCCACTCCTCATCCTCCTCCTCCTCAATGAATGCTTGATTCAGAAACTGTGTAGTATTTTTAAATCCTTTCCCCTTGACTCACTTCCTCCTTTCTGTCGGGATGTGTTTTATTAATGTTAAACATACATGTTAAAGCTCCCAACAATTCCTTTCTGGGGATAAGGTTGGATGGATTCACCTGCCCTATGTGACATATGCAACCTCAAGTGCAACCGCCAACAACACCACCACCACCGCCACCACCACCATGGCCGGTAAAATGTACAGATAGTGCTGAGGCATGCTAATTCTGCTACATGTAGCCCAGCATATCATTAGCCTCTACTGGGACGGAATACTCCAAGATAATATTTAGTAATGAAATATCTGATCATCTGCTTCTTCTCGCCAGTTTACACTAGAAAGCACTTCGCCCCATCACCAATACATACCATCCCACGACGTCAGAGCGTGATGCAGGTGTATTTGTACCGTGGGATATTATGAATACAACACGAGGTATTCCTGGAATTGGAATAACGTTTGAATACAAGAGTGGCCGCGTTGAAGGAGTCTGAAGCCGTTTGTCCTTTCAAAAGCACGTCGTGACTGTTGAGTGGCTGTTGAGTGGCTATACATACTCAAATTGGATATTTTCAAATACGAAATATTTTCAGAAACTAAATCTTTAAATACATTAATTAATGTTTTTTCTCATTCCCTACAGGTTTGTGCTCCGACACCTGAATGGGGCCACACACATTTTTGTGTGTGACAGTCTAACGTAGAATAAATAAAAACAACCTTCCTTGTTGAGCAGGTGCATAATTTCATGAAGGATGACATGAGCTAACAGGCTTTGAAAGAAAGGGATATTTTTATTTCATGTCGCCGGTATTTTCATTTCTAAAGGTTCCAACCAAATGTGTTCAGAGGGGAGTGGGACTCGGTCTGCCAAAAAAAATGTTTCTTTGATAGAAGGTTCAGATAAAGAAGTACTGAAACCAAACAGAGGATCAGCCAAACAAAGGAGTTCTACACTAGCCAAACACTACAGTAGACCCTAAAGTACTGCTTTACTTTCTGGAGTATTTCCTATGCTTACACTTGGATCTTAAAATGCAACGTGTAACATTAAAACAGGGATTATAGCGGATGACTCCAGTTGCACCATCGAGCTGTTCAGAGTTGTCGTCATTCTGAATGTCAAGGATCTGCGACCGGACGGCCATCGTATGACACATAGATAAGATACATACGTAGATGCCAACATACGCTAAGGCACATTCAACAGCACAGGTCAACAACAGAGCACTACCAACGGCAATTTTTGCCATGACCCAGACTATCCAATTAGCACAATTGCATGTTTGGCACAAAGACCTCACCCCGGGGAAAGATTTTCCTGTCTTTTACAGCAAATGACAAAAAATATGATAATATTCCGGAGGTGATAATGGGGCAAGTACCTGTCACCACACCGTAACAATGACCCCGGCCGACCCTAATGTTTATCAACTGAATTATCCTTCCATCTCGTCACTCGCAACATCCTCTGTCGCTCCGCCACCAGATGAAAGCCCGGAGGAGAGTAGTCTCCAAAATGAGGGAAGAAGAGGAGAGTAAGAGTTTCGGTTTAAAAGAGGAATGAGCCAAGATGAGCACATTTACCCAAAATGGAGGACTAATGATGAAAGATTAAAGCCCTCCCAGGCCTCTAAATGGCTGCAACCAGTCCCGAAGCCCACAATGGAGCCAGAGAGTTCCTGGATGGCCATTATGGCTCCATAAATGAGCCAGGGAACAATGAGAGAGGCTCTTTGCAACAGAGGACGGGAAACTAAAAACCACCTCTCCCTGACACCTCTCTCGCGCTCTTTTACTTTGACAGGTTTTTGTGCTCTGGGCGATGAAACAAGAATGCGTGCGCACGTCGGAACACAATTGAACACAAAATGTTAAGAGGATTAAATTGTGAATATGTTCGTCCTTCGCAAGCATCACGGCCACAGCCATTTTATAGTCAAAGCTATTGTGAACTGTGTGTATGTGGGGAAAAAATAGCATAGAAGTAAAAGTGAGACACATATGTATGCTGTGTTTTCCACTGGATTTTAATTTGATTGATAATCAAATCAATGGTGATTGGTGATGTTTATCTCTCAAACTTACCACCACCACCACCACCAACACAATGCAGTGGATCCAGAGTTTCAGTTGAACCCAAGAGGTTCCATGTGGGAGATTGAACGCTCGATGGGTTCCATAACCGTAGCAGAACCCCTTTCCTGAGCAGCATCCTGCCAACAATCTGCTCCGAGCTGGGAGACAGAGATGGAGAGCCGCCTGCCAATACGGTCACAAGTTATTGGGCACCTAAGCATGTGGGAAATCCTGCGGTGAAATATTATTCTCTGTAAACCTCAAGCCTGTGAATAACACAAGCCGAGCAATTTAAGCAACAAGGTCATAGAAAAGTAAAGAAAGAGGGAGAAAAAAAAAAATAAAAAAACCAGGGCATGCTGGAGAAATGGGCTTGTGAGCGAGTGAAATAGACGAGGAGATGAAGAAGAGATGAAAACTCCAGGCAGCTGTACAGAAAGTCATGAATATCCCTCGGTGTCGAGCGATTTCCACCAACTGTCACTCTGAATGAAGTGAGATAAAAATTATATTTCACCCAGATAAAAAAAAAACCAACCAATACAAAAGCAGGAAGGACATATGTCTGTCTGGAGCTGCCCTTAATCCAAGACAAGGTTTGACATCTCCTGCCATCAACTGTCAAGCCAACCGAAAAACAGCATACTCACTGAGAATATACCAGAACAACAGAAACGCTGCCAAGGAATTACACATATAGAGCATCACCATTGAAGGCTGGATCAAGTTACAAGAGGGGAATTTCTGACACTTTATTGTGAAATCAATACAATATTTCCGTCACGCTTCAATATATAAAACGTTGCAATTGAGCAGCTTTAAGAGTGGCGCATTCAAAGTGTTTTTCAAAAGACTCTGCAAGTCTCTGCAGTCATTTTTCTTCTTCAAAACAAAGGCACTGATCTAAAAAGGTTCCCATAATTCCACAACTTCTGATATTGCCTTTTGTCATGTATTTACTCATGTGTGGGGTTTTGAAAGCCTGAAACCAATACGGTTATTGATCTGGCGTTCGAGCTTCCAGTCATCTTCCAGCATTTCATATGAATCACCAAACGGTTTGGAATGAAACCTATCTATTAAAACACAAGACAAAAAAGCCACCCCCAACACACAGCTACATTTTATTAATACAATTTCTTTTTCAATGTGCGTTCATGGCATTAGTATTGTGACACAGGAAATGGCATGTCCTTCACGGATAATAGCGCCACGCTTCTCTTTCTACAGTCCTAAAGCTTCGCCTTGAATAAACCATCCACATCTATTGAATCCTTTTCAACACACAACACAAGTTGCCCATTCAGCGCCCAGAGAAAGGATCCTGAATTACTTGAAGCTGGAGAGTTACCTCGCATAGACACGAATTAAGGACCAGTTGCCAATATTGTGGATCAACTATGCCGGGAATAAAAGCTGCATTCTTGTGTTACCTGGCCGGGGGAATACAGCCACAAAGGACTTCAAACAAGGACTGCCGTCCAATTCATGAATTGATTCTTACTTGATGGACCTTGGACTTTTTCGAACAGACAATTTGCGGGAGGGAACACACACAAAGCCCTGAATGGCTGAATATTCATTGTCGAGCATCGCATTGTCAGGGGAAGAATGGTGTTACTGTTGGCAGTACCTCAATGGTTGACCTCAATCTCCTTCTTCATAACTGTTATTCTCAAAAAGATTAAAAAAAATAAAAAAAATAAAAAAGCTCGATTTGACTGGCCTGTTGTCTTTCATCGTTTGTGAACTTTGGAAGTTTTCGTATTTGTTTACTCTGCTTCACTTCCCCATCTCAATTTTTTGTCCTCAGGTGGAGTTTCTACTATACTGAATAATGCCAAATAGCATAACAGAAATTGTCCCATTCGTCGATTCACAACACCCCATTGAACGAGACATAAATAAAACTATTTTTTTTAAATTCCGCTCTTTTCAGCTGCATAAATTGACCGTAAAGCTTTGAATTGCCCACACAAAAAAACAGTTTGGCATGTTGAATGCGCTCATCGATTGCAAATTGCACCATAAACGGAGTCACAGATATAATGTATTGAGGAATGAATAGAGCGTATAATAGAGTATTGTGTGTGAATATTTCAATGTGCACCGCACACGCTGCCTGTCCCTGATGCTGGACAGTAACAATCACCGACTACACTCTCACCACCACACGGCTCCAGACACACGGCCCCCTTAAAGGAGAACCAAACAGCCCGGCTCAGCCTTTAAAAAGGCTTTCAGGCTACTTTCATTCTGGGGCTGCAGGCTCCGCCTTAGTCTCCCCATCAGTTCAGTTTCAATAAGCAAGAAAACAGACAGGGTTGTCCCATCAACGCTTCATCAGCAAGTGACCGGGTCGTGACCATATCAGCCAATTAGAGGTTATGCATGCAATGCAATAGATTCCCCTAATGTGGGAATCAGTTAATGCAAATCAATCTTCAAATAATGTTGGGACATGGAAACAAATTCAGCCAAGGAGTTTTAGCTGCACCAGCCCATACATTGGCACAGACCACCATATATAGATTACAGATAAATATTGGCCGGCGGTTAATAAGTTAGTAGGACCGCCACCACCGAACTGACACCCACTCTGCACCCACACCGTCCTCTTTAACAACACCCTCTCCACCCCTGCTTGGGTCCCCACACCACCCCCAGTCACCTGACTGACACCCTCTCCGGTTCCCAGTCCCTCGAACACAGGGAGATAAGACTCTTATCGGGCCCCGGAGAGAGGAAGGTTTGGCCCCAACCCAAGGAGAACCAGCGGAGCAGCAAACCCACTGTCTAGACACTTAAAGGTGAACTGAAAGCACCAGCGCTCTGTGTGACAGGAGGCACTAAAGGGCCGTCGTGGCGGAGAGGAGTCGTGTGGCTGCACCGCCTACCAAGCTACCGTTCAGACGACGATGTCATTGTGCGAGACCGCCACTCCAAATCCTTCCCCATTATCACATGGTAGAACGCAAACACCCTAGGTGCCAGAGAAGAGGGCTAGGGGGACTGATAGGGTGTCCTAGCCTAGTATCTGAACAAAGAGTTCCTGGACATTCAGTTTCCATGCCATTTTTAGGCAGGGTAACCACAGGGTGGCCACAGGTAACCAGGTTTACATTTATATTTAGTCATGAAGCCAGCCACCTTTATCCAAACTACGTTAAAATAGCAGCACACTAGGTCTATGTGGCTGCAATCCCTGTAATTTTAACCTTTTATTTTGACACGAAGACAAATCAAACGAATGCGAGGCGCGTTCTTGTCTGACAGTTTGGAGTGGTGAGATTAAAGCATTTAAAAACAACGGTTAGAGAAGAGATTAGAGCCAACAGGTCGGAGCACGTTATGCTCTTCACCTTTTGTGTTCGACAGATGCTTTGTCTGAAGTTATTCAACTTTAGACTACAAAAGAGTGTACCGCAGATCGTTTTTGATGTTTTAATTTTCTATAAAATATTTAGACTTACTATAATATTAAAGTATGTTTAAATAGTAGCATAGTAACTATAGTATAATATGTATAGTAACCGCATAACCATTTTACTATGCTCAGATCTGAACCTTAACACAAAACATGAATGCACTGGATGAAGTTAGATTTCATAAAGTGAAGCTCAGTCAAGTCCACTAACGCCATCTAGTGGCGGGGAAATGTGGCCTTCTTGCCAAACGACTGACTCTTGGCCTTTGTACAAGTCTATGTTGTGTGCAATGTATTGTGTGTTATTGATTATGATGTACAGTTATACTGCAAACTGATCAATTAAGTAGGACAAGTTTATTAAACACAGTATAGTTCGACTCTCACATGCATTAAACATTTCCATCCATTACACAAACTGCAAGGTGTACAGAAGAAATGGGATGTTTTCAAACTATTCACCTTGGGTCACTAAAAGTACGACTCGACATGTCCAAGTGACTGTCCAAAAGACACTTGTGAATAATTGATTTGTTTTGATTAAAGTCATGACATCGGTTAAAATTCAATTTAGATGGCAAGCTGAACAGGGCTTGATTATAAATTAATTTTTGGCCGAAGTGAGATCATTTCCGAATATACACGGACTCGATTGGGCGAGAGTACAAAATAAAAATACAAGATACACAGTCGATGACAGAAAAGGCAGCCACTAAGATTACAAGAGCCCAGAGACATATCCAGAAAATAAGTGCTTTTCAATTGAAGAAATGAAAATAGAAAAAAATAATACATTTTTCCCACCTCCCGGGCAGATAGTGTCATACCTGCGGCCACCTAGAGTCCTCTCCAAACACTTCCGTCAAGACAATTTCCCCCAAATCACCCCTCTATCTTAATCTGACAGCCAGCCCCGATTAGAGGCTGGGGAAATTGCTTTTCTCCCCAACAGCAGTGGTTGGGAAATTATCTTAATTGTGTCATGATTATGCCTCAAAGCTCCCGCGAGGGGTTTACATTACCTCGCTTTAAATGGGATACTACAAAAAGGAAGGAGTGCATACAGTTTAGTCACCCTGTACATCTTGTCCTCAGAAGTGCTTTGCAGTGTTTAGCAAAACAAGGACTGGCAATGCAGGGGTTTATAAAGCGAGTGAACAAATACAAATTCATTAATGTCCACCAGTCAAATCTCTATGTAACTTCATTGTTGTCGCACTTAAATATAAAAAGAAAACCAACAGGAGCTAAACTCAACCACATATAATGCAATTGATGTTTCTGATTGGTTCAGATTGCTGCCAGGTGAGGTCATTCCGCGCACGACATCACCTGCCTGGGACCAATTAGAAGCACGATTGCCCCTCCCCTGCTTTGGGAACAGTACACATTCTGTCTACACGTCCTCTCAAGCCTTGTAATACAACCAGGGCGCCATGAGTCAAACCACAATGTAGCCAGAAGTTTATTTGGAAACACAAATACATCAGAAGATCTCAGCGACACATTAGCTCTGAAAAGACAATGAGCATGTTAAAACAAACATGCCCACAGATATCATTTAAGAGGAGCGCTTTTTAGCTTCAGGGGGTTCCTTGGTTAATCACAAACCAGTTGGATCTTCCACGCTGTCACTTAACGATTATCCAATCAAATTACATCTGAAAAGAAAAGACAGCTGAAGGACCAAGACTGGACTTGTAAGCAGTTAGTCACCGATTTTAATTAGATGTGAATTTGTGGTAGGCATACAACTGTATTTAATGTGACTGTGTGTTGGGGCATGATTTAATTGTACAACTGACAATACATTTCAGTGTGTTTAAATGTTTAACAGAGTTTAAATAAACACACACAAACTCACCACATTAGTCGTACAACACATTTTGCATCAAATCCATAAAATAGACCCATGGTAGCTGGGCGGGAAAATGGACCTCGTGGATGAAACATAACGCGTGTTGTACACGTGTTCCGAAGGTTTCAGCCAGCAAACTCACCAATATGTTCGACAAAAGTCAATGCATACAACATGGCCAACATTGTGAGGTTTACGTGAAATACATCATACATGAATAATCTTTATTTAGAATTAATTTAAGTACAGTAGACGAATCGATGTACTTAGCGAACGTTAGCCACCAGCTAGCATACAGTAGTGGACCTATACCGTATAAGTAGTCCTACTTGTATAAACACGACTAATTTGGTTAACTCCTACATAATCAGAGTAAAATTAGTCTCGAAGATGTTTTTCTACCAAGTCGAAAGAGAAAACTATTTTTTTAATGTAGATAGTACGAATATCGTAATAATCGGCGAGTTTCCTTACGTTGAGCTGCAGACACCTCGCCGCTTCCCGCCGTTTTATGCGCGCACGTCATCAGCACCGACTCTGACGTCGGGCGGGCTTAATATTAGCGGATGTTATTTGATAAAGCCCAAGAATGGCCAGAATAAACGAGAAAAATAAAAGTTTTGTACACATAAATGTCTTAAGTTTTTATAAACGTAGTTTAGTTTTATAAAGAAAAGGAAGACTATTGATTGCTCGGTCAGTCTGCCACTTGGTACAGTCCGCTGGGTAGGATTCTACGTAGTGGACACCCCTACCTTGGGACGACACCATCAGGGTAGCCATCTTGCTAAAATGTGGATCCTTCAACATTGGACACAACGCTATAACTTTCACTACTATAAATAAAACCTAAACCTCGGTAGGCCTACCCAACCTCGCAGAAATCTAAAATATAAAACATTCATTTAATAAAAATAAATCATTCTCCAATTCAGAGACCGAGTTACAAGCCACAAAGGTCAACACGGCACATGAAGGATTTTCAATTTTTATTGTATTTTTTTTGGACAATTTCATTTCCAGTGTCGTCCATAATCGTTCACTTTTTATTTGCATAATCTTTCATTCAGGGCTAGAATGATAGAAGCCAAAATGGGGTGGCTGTTAATACTTGAAATAGCAGCTCACAGTCACATCTCATCCTTCCAGATCGACGGCGTCATCGGAACCGGAGAGGGAGGCCCTGCCACTTCCGAAGGTCTCAGGTGCACCTTCTAAACAAAGACCCTCCCTCCCCCCTACCCACCCATACACACACACACTAGTCCACGCTCACTCAGTCTGGCTTGGATCATTCTAGCGATAAGGCTAATAGAGAGAGAGAGACAGAGAGAGAAAGAGAGAGAGGGCCATTGCTATGTTCAAACAAAACTGCATAGCAAATGGAAGACAAACGGACTGGACACTGACCCAATACCAAGGATGTGGAGACACAGATCACACGGGGACGATCACACGGGGACATCGTTGGCACAGGGGAAAGGGTTCAAAGGGGAGGTCTACACTTAGCTCACAGACATGATCAGATTGTTTTTTTTGTAAAAAGTAAACGGACACCATTTTGAATGTTTCAGCAAAATACAAAAACGCATGATAGTGCGTGGGGGGGGGGGGGGGGGGGGGGGAGATGTGGATGGGGATATGGGGGGTTTGTTCTGTTAACGTGCGGTCTTGTTACAGTGGAGGCCTGAGTGGACTCTCGGATATCTGGCAGTATGAGGATGTGTGCCGTTCCGACGCGGTCGTCGTCGGAGCCATTACGAAGCCTGCCCGCGCACGCGTTGGAAAATAAACGCAACGTCGAACGCTTTGGATAAGGCGGCACACTTGTGTGCGTGTCACTGCTCGACCACACTAACCAGAAGCAGACAGGAGAGGGGGGGGGGGGTCAACGAGACCAGGGGGAGGAGGAGGAGCATGTGCTTGACGGCTAACGACACGATTCACTCAGCTACATTGGGATTGGCAGGAGGGGGCGGGGCCACTGGCCACGCCGGTCAGCCATATTGAAATACTTTTAAAACCACCACCGCCGCCCCTCCCTGCAAAGGCAACTAAGAACGACAGCTCGGGAATCAATAAGGGGTTTTTTTGTTTGTCAATTCCCGAGTTGTCTGTCTCATCTTAAAATTTTGGTATATAACGACTTCTGAAACCACAATGAAATGCACGGTCTAAAAACTGATAGAAGTAGTGATTGGTGACTGATTGTTTACAGACTAAACCATGGCTTTCCTATTGACAGTATTAGACACAGAGCTTAAGAGTCATTACAGCTTATGGAAAAGCACTTCGGACCGGGTGGTGGTGGGTGGGGGGGGGGATGGAGGTTGGAGGTGGACTGAAGAGGGTCGTCTGGGGTCAGCGGTCAGTCCAGGTCACCAGCACGATAGAGAGAAGGAGGTCGGAGGTCAGGGAACTGGACTTTGTGGTTCCTTCGAGAGTGGCCGTTCGGGGAGCGCCTTAGAAGCGCTTGGGTCCCCACGGAGATGCCTTGGCAGCCACGGGAGCACCAAAACTCGGGAAGTCCTCGGAGCTACTCATGTCGGGAGCCTGGGGAACAGGAAGTAGAGGAGGAATTGGTCAGTCAGGTCGGCCATTTTAGCAACAGGTGTAGAGTTGAGCGTTAAGACAGAATTGCAAATCTAGGCCCTAGGCCACGCTACAAGGTAGCAGATGTTAGCTCAATGCTAGTTAGCAGATGTTAGCTAATGCCAGCAAGACATGTTCAGTTGCCCATCATGAGTTGGTGGATATTAGCTCATGCCAGTTTAGCACAATAATGATGTTAGCTAGCTAGAAAGTCAATCACAATGTTAGCGGATGCCAGCTAGCCCATCATAATGTTAGCGCACGCTAGTTATCCATCATTATGCAAACTGACCTTCTCACTGCCGGTGGTCCAGGGGGCCTCACGCACCACAAAGCCCTTGGAGGGGCCCCGAGGCTCGTCGCCGGACGACGCGTGGCTGCCGCCAGCGGGCCGCATGTACGCCATCTTTTCCTCGTTCTCCACCACGTCCGCCAGCTGGAGGGAACGCAGTGAGGATGGACCATGAGAGGCAATATGCTGCTAGTGGTGCATTAAAGCTGGCGCTAGGTTTATACAATCATTATTAATAATATTCTGATTTGGTATTTCACAAACATTAGCAAGGTGCAACATTCCACACCATGTCAAGTTATTCTATTAGGCTTATACACTTAACATTTATTATTCTATTGTTTTTATTCTTAAGTTGTTGGTATTTTTAAGCAGCCTCTGGCACAAGAATTTCCTTCGGGAATAATAAAGTTCTATCTTAAGTCACTCGTTGCAGTAAAAGTATTCAAGTGAATCAAACAAGAAAAAACTCCTGCTGCTTTGCAATAATATCCATCGTTAAAAATGAACATTGACGAACTCAATATTGGTTTAGTGATTAGATCAAAGTATCGTGAAGTGACCCAAAACGACACTGCGCAGATTGGTTGTGGCGAGCTACGTACGTATTCCTCCTCCAGGTTCAGCAGGTGGTCGATGGCCTCGTCCACCAGCTCTGCGCGCCCGGTGACAGTCACCAGGTTGGGGTCCGGAGCGCCGCTCTGGGGGAACTTCAGGTCCACCTGAGGACCGCAGGAGTTGGACAGATTGCAAATCACTCTCTAAAAGCTCTCGCATGCAACTGACCTCATTAACAAGACCCGGGACCCCCACTGACTCCCACCCCCCCATCGACGCTACTGTATTACATTAACGCACATCTTTTCTTCTTTTTATGGCTTTTTTTTGTTGTTAACTTTCTTCTATGTTATACTGTATAATGCTCGGCACCAATTGCACAAAAGCACATTCCTTGTTTGTAAAAACGAAGGCAATAAAGCCGTTTCTGTACTGTACTGTGATTAAGGGCCGTACAAATAAAATGTCCATCTCCCCCTCACCTTGAACTCGTCCATGATCTTTCGGATGCCCTTGCCGCGCCCCCCGATGATGCGGGCGTGGACGCGGCTGTCCAGCGTGATGTCCTCCGAGATCATATCCTCCAGCTCGTTCACGATGGCCTGGATGGCGTCGCGGGCCGCCATGGCGTTCTGCTCGTAGCCCATGATGCTGATCTGGTCCTGAACAGAAACACACCAAACTTAACAAAAAGACCTCAGCCCACACACAAACTATGCTAAACATTTGTATAAAGTGCACTGGGTAAATGAACAGGTCTCTGAATCCGATCAATGTACGCACATAAAAGCATGCATCAGACACCTGTGCTTCAATTCTAAAATAAAGATATGCTATAGAAACATGAGCCCCACTAAGCCCTATGCTATATGAAGTGACCAATTTAAGCCAAGCTACGCGCCATGCTAAATTAATAAAGCCCAATGCTTAATGTACATACAGTGTAAAGCTACGCACATTCTACAGTCACAACCAGCAGGGGATGGGGGAGGGGCAGGGGGGCGGGGCTTGTTCATGCCTCCGAGGGTTCGAGTGACAACGACAGCTGTAGTAGCCAACATCTGGGACAAATGGTACATTCCACCATGGGGGTGTTCACATGTAAAACACATGTTCTAGGCAACATTCTGACACGTATATAGATACATTTTTAATATACATTTTATACAAATCTCATTTGAATTGTTTCATCATAAAAGACGATGAATGAATAAACTTATGGCTACCCCCATGCTAAACAAATAAGGCTAGACGAAGCCCCTACCATAGACCGCATGTAGCTACACTATAGACCTAAAGCTAGACTAGCAAATAAAACCTACACTTAATATAATTAAGTTAAGCAAGATAAGCTAATGCAGTGTCGTACCAGGTTTTCAATGTTCTTCTACATCAATAAAATAGAAACCAAGCTATGCTAAGCTAAGGCTAAAGCAGGGCCGTACCAGGCTCTCGTCGTTCTTCTCGGGGAACTGGATGTTGACCTCGTGCTCGGTGCGGATGCCGGTGATGACCGCTCCCTTACGGCCGATGATCTTGGGGTGATACTTTGGATCCACAGTGATGGTCAGCTTGAAGCTCTTGAGAGCCTGAACACACAAAAGCAACGTCAAGTCAACTCATCTTAGGCCGGCGCAATAAATAGAGCTATTACATTTGTATCGTCCTGGTTTTAAAGGCTGAATTACAGTAAAGTGATTTTCTGAACTTCCAAGACTTGTATATCTGTTTGAGTATTTGCACTCCATCCATCCATCCATCCATTTGCGTCCGCTTATCCGGGGCCGGGTCACGGTGGCAGCCAGCTAAGCGGGGCCCCCCAGGCTTCCTTCTCCCCAGCCACGCTCTCTAGTTCCTCCTGGGGGATCCCGAGGCGTTCCCAGGACAGACGAGATATATAATCTCTCCAGCGGGTTCTGGGTCTGCCCCGGGGTCTCCTCCCAGTTGGACGTGCCCGGAAGACCTCCAAAGGGAGGCGCCCGGGGGGCATCCTAATCAGATGCCCGAACCACCTCAGCTGACTCCTTTCGATGCAGAGGAGCAGCGGCTCTACTCCGAGCTCCCTCCGGATGTCTGAGCTCCTCACCCTATCTCTAAGGCTGAGCCCAGCCACCCTGCGGAGGAAACTCATTTCGGCCGCTTGTATCCGCGATCTCATTCTTTCGGTCACTACCCAAAGCTCGTGACCATAGGTGAGGGTTGGAACGTAGATGGACCTGTAAATCGAAAGCTTCGCCTTCCGGCTCAGCTCCCTCTTCACCACAACGGACCGGTACAGCGCCCGCATCACTGCAGACGCTGCACCGATCCGTCTGTCCATCTCCCGCTCCATTTTGCCCTCACTCGTGAACAAGACCCCGAGATACTTGAACTCCTTCGCTTGAGGCAGCAACTCACTCCCAACCCGGAGGGAACACTCCACCGTTTTCCGGCAGAGAACCATGGCCTCAGACTTGGAGGTGCTGACTCTCATCCCGACCGCTTCACGCTCGGCTGCAAACCGCCCCAGTGCATGCTGGAGGTCACGGTCTGATGTAGCCAACAGAACCACATCATCTGCAAAGAGCAGAGATGCAATTCTGAGGTCTCCAAACCGGACCCCCGGTACCCCATACTCCCGTAGTACCCCCCACAGGATTCCCCGGGGGACACGGTCATAGGCCTTCTCCAAGTCCACAAAGCACATTTAGACTGGATGGGCAAACTCCCATGCCCACCCCCACCCCCAAGAACCCTGCGAGGGTAAAGAGCTGGTCCACTGTTCCACGGCCAGGATGGAATCCGCATTGTTCCTCCTGAAGCTGAGGTTCGACAATCGGCCGGAGCCTCCTCTCCAGCACCCTGGAATAAACTTTCCCGGGGAGGCTGAACAGTGTGATACCCCGATAGTTGGAGCACACCCTCCGGTCCCCTTTTTTGAAAATGGGGACCACCACCCCGGTCTGCCATTCCACAGGTACTGTCCCCGACCTCCACGCTACATTGACTAGGCGTGTCAGCCACGACAGCCCGACAATGTCCAGAGCCTTCAGCATCTCAGGGCGAATCTCATCCACACCTGGCGCCTTGCCACTGAAGAGCTTTTTGACTACTTCAGTGACCTCTACCAAGGATATGGGTGAGACTTCCCCCGAGTCTTCAGACTCTGCCTCTTCCACAGAGGACGTACTGGTCGGATTCAGGAGCTCCTCAAAATGTTCTTTCCACTGCCCGACAACAGCCTCAGTCTGGGTCAGCAGTTCTCCTCCCCGACTGAGCACAGCCTGAGCCAAGCCCAGAAAACATACTTTATTGTGATATGTGTTATTAGACATTACAGAACCTACCATACATCAGGCTATAAATTATGGCCGTATCGCCCAGCCCCAAACTCATCTTATAACAATTATGTCAGGCTCAATATCAACAAGCCATAATTCAACAGGATTGGGTGGAAATAACACAAATAAACTCTAGTGTACGTACTCATGTCCACCAGAAGTGCTGAGGAAAACCTGGAATCAGCTCCCCAGTCACTACTCCTCTCCCGCCAGCAGGGGGCGCCTGAACACTCACCCGGTCCTCCTGCTCTGCCTGAAGCGCCTTGACCCGCTCCAGGAGCCCCTCCCTGGCCCGGTCCAGGTGGTTGGCCAGACCCGTGATGGAGATGGTGTCACACTGCAACTCCGGAGAAGGCACTTGAATGTTCACCTGGCGGAGGGGGGGGGGTAAAAGAATGCATAAATACGGCCAATATAGCTATTAATACAGTCTTCCACTAGGCCTTGACGTCAACGAGAACAAACCTCAAACTCATCCATCATCTTGCGGATTCCACTCCCCTTCTGTCCGATGATGTAACGGTGAAGCTCAAAAGGCACTTGCACCTCGGTGGTTACAGGGACCAAGGCCTGCGAGACACAACATCTTGTTTAAAATACAAAAAGGCTACCAAACTCTGAATTCACCAGCATATGAATCTCCTTGACAACCTGATTAGTCATTGTTCAAATTGCTCAACAGCCAAAAGCAGCCAATTAAATTTGGGATTACAAAAGAATGAAGATGACTCAGTGCTCAATTATAAAGACGATTAAACCAAGGTACATTTAAAAAATACAAAACAAATGATGTACTGTAGGTGTGCAAGACTTCCTTGCAACTCTATTTTAACTTGGAGAGGGCGCGGGTGTGACCTCTGACCTTCAACGCCTCCACGGCGGCCTCGCAGCGCTCCTTGCGGCCGGAGATCACGATGACGTCACACTTCTTGGGCGCTGCGGGGTCCGTGGCGGGCTCCTTCACCTCCCCGTTGGTCTCTCCATTCTCCTGCACCACCGGCTCGGCAGGGGGAGGGGCAGCAGGCGCTGGGGGGGGGGAGGAGGAGGAGGAGGCGGGGCCAAGACTATGAGTTATGACTACAACAAGAAACACTAAGACTGTAAAACAGTAACCTGACTTTCTACATTCTACACCATCACTTTTGTAACAGAACCCGACGATGACGGGAGACAAAAATAAGAAACTCAAGCTTATTATGATTAATGTCTTGATATCTTATCAATAAATTATTGAGGGTAACATTTCTAGAGCCATGTCTGATCATGCTGTTTAAGTACACTTAAAATGTAGTTTTGTATGAAGTAGATTTAAAGTAAACTTCAATACCACTAATAGTGTACAATCAACAAAAAATGGCAGTTTTCTAAAGTACACTTAAACTGTAATGAGCACTGCTTACAAGACAGTTATCAAAAATGTGTTCTTTATTGCAAGTACATGTAAATACCACTAAAAGTAGAGCAAAAATATGACACGTGATTAGATCATAACTAAAATGTAAAAATGAACTAATCCGGGCATCGGCGCATGGTCTTTCTGCACTACTGAAAATTGTCCATATCGTAAGTATTTCTGGACAGGCGCTGGAGACGGGCAGCCGGGGTCTCACCATTGGGGTCCTCGCGGTCGGGGAACTTGATTTGCACGCTGTGGTCTTTGGTGATCTGCTGGATGCGGGAGCCCTTGGGTCCCATGATGGAGCGATGGAACTTCTGCGTGATGACGCACTCGATGGTCACCTGGGCGTCCTGGGGGGAGGAAACCACAGAGCAACGGTCAAAAGGTCAACACCGTTATTCTTTAAATGAGTGGAGAATCTTAAAAACGTTCCCATTATTAGAATCTTGTTGCAATTCCTGCTCCCAACCTGTACTTTCTGCCGAGTCTCCCCAATGTCCCATCTGGTAAATGTCATCTTATATTAATGTATTGTATTTTTATAAGTCGCGATTTTTTTTATTTGTTTGGCTGGTCCTTCGACCTATTATTCCAAAGTGACTTATGTGATTTTTTTTTGTCTGACGGCATTCCAACTACAGCCAAGAGATGGCGCTGTATACACCAATTTAAAATTACTTAAATTATACATAAAGCCATTCCTTTAAGTTGCGCAACTTTCAGAGCCTAACTACAGCTCAGCTTAACATAAGCCTACCGTCTTCATAGAAGGCTCTGGTTTCTGTACTTTGTTTACTATGATAGCCACGTTAGCTAATTAGCTCTGGTAGTTATATTAAACACATCGCGCTGGCTGTATACCGGTACTTATAAAGTATGCAGCCAAAAATGGTAATAGACCAGCAGAAAGAACATAAATGTGACTTATACACAGAAGCGACTTATGGTTTTTTTTCCTCTTAATGACAAAAAATACGGTATATTCTATCAAATTAAAAACGAATCCCGGAGGCCACCAAACATCCCAAGAGTTGACCGGCACTACTTGATGTCGAGCCATGTGGGAGCCTTGAAAAGCCCTCCACAAAAATAAATGATGATCATTATCATCATTATTGGCTGGAGCCGCTGTCTGGCCCCGCCCCTGTCCCCAACCACCCCCTCCAGCCCCACCCACCAGGTCCTCGATGATCTCCTGCATTCGCTTCTTGGCCGCCTCCACGCAGTCCTTGGCGCCCTTCAGCGTCACACGGTCGCTCTGGATGCCCGTGCGCGGGAAGCTGACCATCACGCCGCCGTACTCGTCGGCGATGTCGCGCAGCACCTGGCCGCGCCGCGCCACGAAGTAGCGGTGGTGCTTGGGGTCCACGGTCATCTCGTCCTCCACGACGTTGTCCTGAGAGGAGAAGAAGGAGGAGACACACAATCTCCGTCACGCTACGCTGAGGCACTCCTGAGACTTGCTATTCAGATGTCCTTTAACTGGTAGTTAAAAGACAACTTCCCCAACGAGTTTTAAAACCACGTTGACGGAACGATTGTGTCACCCGTGTTATTAAGTTGTTACCTCTCAATCCCTCACGTGTCACACCCGTTTTGGTTTGTTACATTTAGACTTTCCACGTTTAGCAGTTATAAATATAAATGTGTACACATTTATAAATGCATAGATCTCAGCAACAAGAAAGAATACTGGGAGGAGAAATGCAGTGACCTTAATCAAATATGTCAATTTATTCCTACAACTCATTAAAATATGAAATAAAGGCAGGGTATTTCATACGAGACATTTAATAACTGAAGCCGTCATGATGAGGCACATTTAAAAGGACTCTTATTATAGCACCAGGTGTGAGCGTGATTAGCCCTTCCAACCGGTTTCAAAAATCACAAGCGGGAGTGTCCACCTTGTATGGCAAGTATGGTGGATAGATCAGCCTACCAGCCTACCCAGTGGACTGTCGCAACTGGTAGGCTGATCTATCCACCATGCATCTGGGTGGACACTCCCACTTGTGATGTCACATGGGGCCATTCCAACCGGTTTTTGAAACCGCTTGGAAGGGCTAATCACGCTCACACCTGGTGGTATAATAGGAGTCCTTTACATAAAAACAGTCAAAACACAACTTTGCTCCTGGACTGACCAGACTCTTGATCAGCTCCTCGAGCTCCTTCTGCGCCTCCTTCACCGCCTCCTCGGTGCCCACCACCGTGATCAGCTCCTGGTCGGGGTCGTCCGCCGTCGGGAAGATGATACGCGCGCCGGTGCTGTCGCGCACCTTGCGGATGTTCCCGCCTCCCTTCCCGATCAGGAACTTGTGGTACTCGGGCTTGGCTCGCAGCTCCGCCGTGTGGCTCTTGATTTGCTGATTGACAGATGATTGACAGTTGAGTGACAGATCGGAGCAGCGGTGAAACAGTTAAAGGTCCCGTATTATGCCACCAGGTGTGAGTGTGATTGGCCACTGCAAGTCATTTCACAATGCCATGTGACTACCATCTAGTGACATCACAAGTGGGAATGTCCACCTAGATGTATGATTACTAGATCAGTCTACCAGCCTACCCAGTGGACTGTACCGAGGTAAACTGATCTAGTCAGCATACATCTAGGTGGACATTCCCACTTGTGATGTCACTAGACAGTAGTCACATGGCAATTGTGAAACTGCATGCAATGGCTAAATCACACTGACACCTTTAAGTGGGAGTCAAAAGGCCGTAGCCTACTACACTAGCCTGCCCCCCTCCTAGTGTGCTACAGCCACCATGGAGGTCAGGGGGTCAGTGGGTTCCCGGTCCACCAACACCAACCTTCTCCTCAGCCAGGGCAAGGAGCTGCTGCTTGGCCTTCTCCACCTCCTCGGCGGGGCCCCGGATGGTGACCTTGTCGATGCCAGAGCCCTCGGTGGGGAAGTGGATGTGCACGCCGCCGCACTCCTCCATGATGGAGCGCACGAAGCGACCCTTGGAGCCAATCAGGGAGTTGTGGAGCTTTGAGGGGATGGACACCTCCAGCTCTGTGATGTTGGCCTGGAGAACACACACAGGCAGACCAGAGAGGTTAATTATGAACACACACACCAGGAGGCCCATCTCGCACACACACATCTCACACACTAACCAGCTCTTTCTGGATGGCCAGAATGCGGGTTCTGGCCGCCTCACAGTTGGGCTTCTTGCCGGTGATGACGATCATCTCAGAGTTGCTGTTCTCGGCAGGCAGGTCGATTTTGGTGTTAGTTTCTTCACGGATCTACAAGAAGAAAAGAAAAAGGATGAATAACTCACTTTTACTTTCAAGACATTTGGTGAGCAGGAGAGGAACCGTTCGGCCCAGCGTCGGTCAACCTCCTCACCTTCTTGATGTTGGCTCCTCCCTTGCCGATGATGTTCTTGTGGAACTGCTTGAAGATGGGGACCAGGAGGGTGTAGCCGTTCTCCACCTGCCAGAACCGCGGGAGGTCAGTGAGTCGCAGCCACAGTTTGTCAAAAACCAAGTCACCACTGTCACAAAACCTTAGCTAGCTCCGGTTGTTAGCATAGCCCTTGGTCAACTGCCAAGACTAAGGATGTCGCTTAACACCGATGTATTAGCTAAGCATTTGTTGACGCCGATATACATTAGCAAAGGCATGGCTAGCTCCGAGATATTAGCATAGCATTAGATAGCTGTATGCCATTAGCACGGTGTCAATCATTAGCATGATTTTGAATACAAATTGGCGCAACACAAATTCTCTAAATCCCTAAAATTGCACTTTCAAGTTCTTGGAGCCATCCAGGCGGAGCGTACCATCTCAGCCACCATCTTCTGCATGAACTTGTGGCATTTCTCCACCTCCGTGTGCGGCCCTCGCAGCTGGACCACGTTGCTCTTCTGGGCCGGGTCGGGGAAGTTGATGATGACCTACAGACAATCATTTAAAACCAAAAAAAGCGTTTTAAAAATGGGACCCAGGTAATGCAAGTAAATGGTCAGACTGAATTCACATACAGGTCAGGAAGGGACAGCTAGACTGCGGACACCGGGCATCAAACCCAGTTACCTTTCGGCTGGGAGTGGAGCACCCCCACCCACAACACCACCAGCACATTCCTCCTCCACGTAGCCATCAGGACTCTACGGTGGTTTTTCCTGAACCGATCTTACCTCTGGGAACTTGTCGCGAACCTCCTTGATCTTCTCCCCCTTTTGGCCGATGATGGCTCGATGGAAACGCTGTTCGATGAGCAGCTCCTTGGTACGCTCGTTCTCCTGCGGGGGACGGAGAGACACGGGAGAACCGCTTGGTGAGACAGAACATCACCGTCTCCCTGAGAACACCGCTGGAAGGCTCAGACCCAAGATGGCGGTGAGGTTGCAGAGCATGCCATTATATTAAACATTAGACCGATTAGGGAGACATTAGAGGCATTGTTGACCGTGTATGCCATTGTTTAACCGTACTTATTAGGTACTATATTACTAATTGTTCAAAGTTGTTTTAGTATTTATGTTTATAAGAATACTGTTCAGTAATGTTCAGTCAACAAGCTGCACGCTAGAAGATTCAGAACCAAGATGGCGGTGGTGGTGGCGGCGGCGGCGAGGGGTTGGGACCCGAGGCGGTACCGACCATGCGCGAGGCCAGCTCCAGCAGCTCCTTCTTGGCCTCCTGGACCCCCTGGGGATCTCCCTCGATGCGGATCAGGTTGTTCTTCTCGTTGTCGGGGGGGATGCGGACCGTCACCTTGTACAGCTCCTTGATGCGGTTGACTGGAAGAAAGACGCAGGGAACATTGGGTTGGTGGGAAGATATATCTTGCGTGGACAGTAATAACAGGAGTTCATTTCAAAAAAAAAAAAAGGACTTTTCTGGGTCTTTCGGGACCCAACCCTGCATAGTTTGAGTCATGGATCAATTACGGATTATGACAACACTGAGAATCTTTATACTGAGAACTATCAGGTTTTAGAGAAGGTCAGACAATTCAAAAGAGATAGGCTTGAATGTGTGAACACAAGAGAAGATATAATCTCCTCTTAAATGGGCTACAGCACAATTGAGAAATGTTCATTTACTAACGTTAAGTGAATTTTTTTTTAAAACGGACCCATGGAAACCCTGATTTGAACACAAGCGGTCATTAAAACTAATTAATTGAGAGGAGTCTCCAAGGTTCCCTCCCGGGCCCAGCAGCAGTCGATGAGCGTGACACTTACTGTTCACTCCCGCCTTGCCGATCAGGTGTCGGTGGAACTTGGGATCAACACTAATCTCCGTGTAATCCATGCGGTTCACCTGGAGTGCAGGAAAAGTGACAGGTCATGAGTTCACTTAAAAAACTGCTGCTGCTGCTGCTGCTCAGCAGATAAGTTCAGATCAGTTTATTAATGTCCCGGGTGGGAAATTGTTTGTTTGTGACGATTGCTCAGCTCAAGATACAGGAAATGGAAAAAAACATTAAAGTAAAAAGATTTACAGCATTTGGCAGAGACGTTTATCCAAAGCAACTATATATTTAAACGATATTTAAAACATGGAACACAAGATTGAAAAATGTGGATCACACAATTCATGAAACACTTACCATTTAAACTTTATTTGGGGTAGCCTTATAAACTTCCTGCTATTACATTGTGACACACATCCTCACTGGACGATAAAGTAAACATTTTTACGACGGCGCATGTCTAGGGCACAGCTTTATAAATCATTAATTCTCTTGTATAATTAAAAAAAAATATATATATATATATATATAAAAAAAAAGGCCTCACTGACCAGATCCAGGACGATGGCTTCGATCTGCGTGTGCACCAGCTGCAGGTCCTTGGTCGGCCCTTCCAGAGAGATCTTATCCTCGCCTTCCGTGAACTCGATATGCACCTGGAGGAGGAACCACGGGAAAAAAAAAAAATGAACACCTGCCACCAGCTGACTGATTTGACAGGTCAACTATTATACATTACAATTGCGTATTTGCCAGGCCAGTAGAGCTTTTCTACTCTGGTCTCTTTTTACCTGCCAATCAAGATAATTTTGAGCCCTGTCAACAATACATCTCGGCTTAATTTGTCTTCTGTTCCCACCTTGGGCATCTGCTGGGTGATCTTGGCCAGGTTCTGCCCCTTCTTGCCGATAATGAAGCGATGGAGCCAGGAGGGAGCGGTCACCGTGGACACAGTATAACTGTTGGCCTGAGAGAGGGGGGGGGGCAGAGAAGGTTCATATAAAGTTTCTTCTTCACATAAACAAACCACAGTGCCTGACCTGGGGCTGGGCTGACATGGGAGGTCAGCTAAAGAGCAACACCAACCACAAGAAGAGACCTGAACGAAGCCACTTACCCAAATAAGGAAGGCAAGTGATGATGTCACCATTCAAACCAATCAGTAGTTTTACATCCACGGTACGAGACACGGTGCAGCCTTCAGTTTGAGTTCAGCGTTTGGTCACTCTCAAAATGGTTCAGGTAAGAAGCACGTCTTTTCGGCTCAATACAACTCTCCAATTCTCACTGCCGTCCACATAAAATACTTGGCGCAAAGTGTGCGTGTTTTCAAGTGCTTTATGTGTGCTGCAAGGAGATATGGTGTTTAATGATTTACTGTGAGCCAAGTCAAAACTCAGAATTGGCTGAATTGCCTTAGTTTTTACAAACAAGGAATGTGCTTTTGTGAAATTGGTGCTGAACATTGAACAGAAAATATAGAAATTCAAACGAATTCAGAAAATAGATTAAAAAAAAATAAACATATCATAACATAGGTGTGGGGAACAGGTCCCCCAACTAGCGTTTAGAACCAAGATTGGAATCAAGACGGCCGCCAGCAGGTGAATAATGCTACAGTCACCAGCAGCCATGTTGTCCTCCCCTCCTTACCTTGGCGTAGACCTCGGTGAGGGCCTGTCCCAGCCGGTCGGGCTCCCCGCGGAGGATCACAGTCTCCAGGGCGCTGTCGGAGGGCGGGATCTCCACTGAGACTCCCGTCTTCTCCAGGATCTCGTGCAGCGTGTTACCCTTGGGCCCGATCACGTACTTGTGCTGAGACTTCTTCACCTCCACGGCGATGGTGGTGGTGTTCTTCTTCTGCGGGGGGGGAGCAAGGAAGGCATTTGAACATTTGGCAGACACTTCCATCCAAAGCGACTTACAAGGAGTACATTTGTTGAAAGAGAGACCGCAATGAATCTCTGTGTACATAAAAATAAGAATAGAACAGTATAAGCATTCATAGTTGCAAGGTTAATGGAACAAGTTTTAGAATTGCTAGGTTGTCTGCATAATAACTGGGATAAGAGCAGAAGTGCCATTCTGAGTGCATTACCAACATCTAAGAACATACAATATGCTCAACAATGCTCAAGTACTATTATTTAGTACCAAGATGTACAAACACACAAGTTAGTGCAAGGGTTAGGACAGGGAAGGCAAGGGGGGGGTGGTTATGCAGAGTCCCAGAGTGGCTACGCTACATGCTAGCCTAGCTATACGGCGCCCACCTTATCCTCGTGAACCTTCTTGATCATGGCCACGGCGAGCGCCACCTGCTCCTTCTCGCCGGTGATGACGATCTCCGTCTTGTTGACGCTGGGTGGGGGCACGTTGATGCGAGCGCCCGTCTCCTGCATCATCTCCATCACCAGCTTGTTGGCGGCGCCGGTGATGAAGGGGTGGTAGACCTTGTCGATGCTCACCCTCTCCACCGCACGCTTGTCCTGAGGGAGAGCGAGAGTGAGAGCGAGAGAGAGAGCGAGAGCGAAACCACCAATTTAGATCTGCGACGACCTCACCCGCCCCCATCATTCATTGTTTTATTGTTTAAGTAATCTAATATGATGAGCCAAGATAAGCTAAAACTCTTGCAAACAAATTTTACTGTGTGTGTTCTGGTTTTTATCATGTAAAGTGCCTTTGAGTACCTTTTAAAGCGCTATATAAATAAAACGTCATATTATTATTATAATTATTATTATTATAATACTCCTTCACATCCTCCATTGTTGTTGACATCAGGGATTGAACCCTGGACCTCCCGGGGCCTAGGAGTCAAGCCAACGCCCTTAAACACAACACCACCACAACAACCACCTCCACCCTCCACCCTGCGGCTACATCTTGTTTAGACAAACCAAAGCAAACACCTCCACACGGCAGCAGAGTTTGTTATGAATGGCTCGTTCCTCTCGACACGCAAGGAGCACAACACTGGCTAGTCTTTTGTCACTGTGGCTCCAGTCGGACAACTCTAAAATATAAATATATTGTATTTATATGCACTACAAGGAACGTTGGTTGCACTTGACACTTATAAAGCAAGGACATTTTACCATTGCACACGGCTTAAGTTAGGACATTTTCTTAACACAAAAACCAAATAAAAACGTCAGTTGTACTGCGAACCAGAAGAAGGATGCAATACTGCCCCAATGCACTTTTCATAAACTAAATGCATTCATTTAAAAAGGAGCCACCAGGTATGAGTGTGATTAGCCTTTCTAAGCGGTTTCAAAAACCGTTGTCACTCTCTTGTTTTTGACATCACAACTGGGAGTGTCCACTCAGACGTATGGTGGCTAGATCTGCTTACCAGCCTACCCAGTGGACTAGCAACTGGTAGGCTGCTCTATCCACCATACATCTGGGTGGACACTCCCACTTGTGATGTCAAAAACCGTGGATTCTGAAACCGCTTGGAAGGGCTAATCACGCTCACACCTTGTGGTATAATAAGAGTCCTTTGAAACACATTTGAAGGGGCCAAGTTTGTGTATCCTGACTAGGCGCCTTACCTGCTCAGCGGAGATGAGCAGGATTTCGTGCTTGGCCTTCTCCAAGCCCTCCTTGGTCCCAGAGATCTTGATCTGGTTGCTGATGTCCTCGGGTCGCGGGATCTGGATCTTGGTGGCGGTGCGAAGCTCCAGCTCCTGGAGCTTCTCCCCGCTCTTCCCGATGACATAGCGATGGTGTTCCTTGGGGATTGCCACGGTGGAGGACGCCTGTAAGATGAATATTAAATACATTTACAAATCACACCAGCTAGCAGACAACCACATATTCTCTAACCCAGGGGTGTCAAACATGAGGCCCGGGGGCTAGATAGAATAGAAGAATAGAACTTTATTAATCCCGAAGGAAATTCTTGTGCCAGGTTGCATAGCGATACAGTACAAAAACCACAGATTGATAAAATAACTAACGTATATGCAAATTACAGTTAAATATACAAATATGTGGGCAAGATAAGATATTCCGACGGCGAAAACAATTTGGCAAAAGAAGTGAAATACTATTGGACATGACATTAAGAATTAAGAATATGCCAGTGACTGTTCACAGCAGGTGTCCCCTCAATGATATGCAGATGAGGGCAAGTTGCCTGTAAATGACCAATATGGTATTATGAGGCCCACGAGCTGATCCAATCCAGCCCGGAAAGCAATTTGATCAAATGGATTAATTTCTTCGTTGTCACAAAGAGTTCCTACAAATAACTGCTAAGCTGCACGAGTTGCCAGAGTTTCATCAGCATTTTCGTGCCATTTTGTTAGTCCAGCCCTCGCCAAGTAGCATTGGTTCTGTTACGGCCCTCAACCTCAAACAAGTTTGACACCTCCGCTCCAACCACTCAGGAATGACCTGCGTCTGTTCTTACAATAGGTGCTCCTGGGTCTTTTGGCTGAGCGTTAGATAGACACAGCCTGGCCACGAGACAGCCTCACCGATGCCTTCAGAGCTAGCATTATAAAACATTACCAGCCACCCAGTTTTCCAAGATGCTCCCCTCAACACACTGGTGGCAATTGGGGATATTTGCCAGGAAGTTCGACCCATCGTTATCCAGTAGACATGATTGATAGTTTCAAACAAACAGGGCCAATATGAGTTGAATAGAGACTAGCTAAACTACAGGGGGAATAAGATGGATCAAGAAGGGGCCAGGGACCTGAGTCTGCAGTCGGGACACGATCTCCTTGCGGGCCTTCATCACGGCGTCCATTTTCCCGGACACCATGATGGACAGGCCCTGGTCCTTGGCCATGGACAGCTCCAGGTGGGCGCCGGTCTTGTGCATGATGTCCACACAGACCTTGGCTTGGTCGCCCTCCCCGAACTGGTTAATGTCCTTGTACTTGCGCTCTTCAAGAGGCACGTGGAAAACCTGGGTGGGAGGGAGGGACACAAACTCCGTAAGACAGAGAAACAGGAAAGGCCAAAAGACTCAAAATTATACTTCAGGTACAAATTAACCCCACGTTTAACCCAACTGACTTTCACCCCCAATGGACACTACTGTGTTACATTAATGCACATCTTTTCTTAAATGGCACCTTTTATCGCTTTTTTTTTTTTACATACATATTTTTTATTATTATTATGCATTTTTTTGAATTGCTCTGTTTAATGTTCAATGTTGGGCACCAATTTCACAAAAGCACATTCCTTGTTAGCAAAAACTAAGGCAATAAAGCCGTTTCTGATTCAGAATTGGTCCGATACGACTCAAATGTTGTGCCACGTTACATCGTGAAAGTACATCGTAAAACAGGCCAGAACATGGAAAAAAAACCACTGGTTCAGTAGCAAGCATGTCATAAGTGGTTGAAAAGCGAACAGACCAGGTCCTGTACAACAAGTTAAGTCAGGATTTAAAAAGTATGTATAATGTAAATGACGCAAACGATGGTGACAAATATAGACACACCCTGTTCACAGTGTACTCTCGTGACTGATAAATGCACTAAAAAGGACTATACAAGTTAACTTCAGTTTCCAACGATACTGTTCCAATGTTTTCCATAAACATTGGAGTAAGATGCAGTAGATGAAGTAGATGCATGATCTACCCAGTGGTTCCATGTTGGATCTCAGAAAACACAGAGTGCACAATGACTAATAGAAAATGATGTTCCAGGGGACATATTATGCCACCGGGTGTGAGCGTGATTAGTCATCGCAAGCCGTTTCACAATTGCCATGTGACTACCTCCCACAGGTGGGAATGTCCACCTTGATGTATGATTACTAGATCAGTCTACCAGCCAATCCCGTGGACTGTACCGACAGGTAACCTGATCTAGTCAGCATGCATCTAGGAGGTGGACATTCCCATCACACTCACACCTGGTGGCATAATAGGGGAACTTTAAACACGATGACCAACCGTGTACATCTGATTACTACTCTTTATTGTGCACTTTAGTTATTGTCAGCCTAGCTTGCAAGTCACTTCGGACAGAAGCTAAAAGTTACCAAACGCAAACATAGATGGACTAAACTACAGCGCACCTGGGTGATGACAGACGACTTGAGAGGCCGGATCTTGGTCCAGGCGTTGGCCGTCTCCTGGGCGCCCTCGGGTACCGCGGCCTTCTCAGGCAGCGGGGGGAAGGCGTCCTTGTAGGTGGGGAGAGCATCCTCCTCCCCACTAGGTCCTCCAGCAGCTAGGCAACAAGGGAGGAGGAGAGAGTTCAGTACACGACGACGACAGCGGTGAGGAGGAGTAGGAGGAGCCCCCCCCCACAACACCGGTGCTCGAGCAGGTTGTCTGGCAACAGCCATGTGTTGCCAGACAACCCACCATCATCATCATCATCATCATCCTCATACTCCTCTTCACTGGCTTGAGTGTCCTTGAGCGAGGAACTCAGCCGTTGCAGAGAGGCTGGTGTTGACCGCGTCACCGGGATGTGAAGACGTGTGTGTGTGTGTGTGACAGTGATGCGATGCCTGCACAGCGTTGACAGAGCCGAGTGTGTGTGTGTGTGTGTGTGTGTGTGTGTGTGTGTGTGTGTGTGTGTGTGTTACAAGCAAGCGAGTTAGGGATTTTTTTGGGGTGATTATCTTAAAAATCATCCGAGCTCGAGGTCAGATTCAAAATGGGGAGGGTAGGGAATCTTCTTCAAGGTTGGACAATATTATATCAATAAGTGTTTTCATTTTCCGCTTTTAAAGACTGCATTACAATAAAGAAATGAAGTTTTCAGAAAACTACTATTCAATTCACACAGGAGTATGAAAACAAATTGGCTTTACAATGTAGTTATTTTCTACATCTATAGATTTCATTGCCAGACACCATGCTATACTCATTGTACAGTTATTAAATTACCTTTGGCCATATTGCCCAGCCCTAGCCCAAGGATCAAAACCCGAATTCCCCTAACCCACCCTTGGTGTCGCCGTTTTGCACAAAACGTGTCAAATAAAAAAGGTTTAGTTGACTGATTGAGAGAGCGATGTAGTAGATGGTACAGACCTCCGCCGCTCTGCTCGGTGAGCAGTCCGCTGCGGTGCTCGTTGAAGCGCTCCTGGGTTAGTACAGCGACTGAGCTCATGGTGAATATCGAGTCAACACAAAGTCCGAGTGTGCCACTGGAGGAAGACAAGTCACAGGAAGAACAACATTGGTCACCAGAGTAGGTAGGTAGGTAGGTGTACAGAGATGGTAGATGTCAGTCCGTCCGTCTGTGTGGTCATTGTCTTTACAAGCAACCTCTCAAAATGAATCTGTGATTCGTCATTTTGAACAGGTTTCTTAGCGTTGTTGAACAGTTTCTTGCGAGCGCTTTGTATTGCAGTTGTGCAATTTGCACTTTATAGTACATATAGTTTGATTATGCATGGCATTCACTCTTCTGGTCTATACACCTTTTTCCCAAAGCAGCTTCAAAGTGAATTCAGCTCCACATCATGTCAAAGGAGGAGGAGGAGGAGGAGGAGGAAGGCATCTTGCACAACGATGCCTCCAGGTAGACCGGAGACAAAAGGAATCCAACACAGGACATTCCGCCTGGCAGCCGAACACCGACCAGCACTAACCGCTGCGACTATGCTGTTCCCCTCATGTCAACACTGCAGATTGCCTTACCGACGAAGCCCGTATGAGCGACCTGGTCGTAGTACACCGTGTTTTGATAGGAGGGACGTTGTTCTAATCTGAAGGGTCTTCTAAAAGTGTTGCCTAGACGACTGGGAGAGCTTATCAATTGCTTTCAAAATGGCGACACAAACGGGTCTGCCGCCATATTTAAAAAGGGAGGGCCGATTCCTTGCTCTTCATTCCCTGGCTTTTCTACATTCTGGCTTTTTCATTGTGAAAGGCCACAAACACACAGGCTTATCAATACAGGGCATCCAGCAGGCCTTGCTAGTTAGCTTGATAAGATAATCCCAAGGTCACAGTGACCCGTGGTCGAACAGTTTTGCTAGCACTGAGTGAATCATGTTCACAGTCAACAGAGTGGGCTGTACGACTAGATGTTAAAACCCACCCCCAAATCACTGAAGTTGTTGGGATGGGGGCGACGCTCGCTGGGACAAACCGGTTGTTTGGGGGTAATTGGTGGTGAGCAGACATGAGTGTGGAAACCAGTTTAGCAGTAAAGGCTACCTCCACATACCACATAATACTCCCTACTTGTTTATTTAAGAGACTTAATAAGAGGCTACACAAACACTTTCTTTACAGATTGGTTATTTGTCAGCTTATTGTAGCTTATTTTCAGTCAGAAAATGAGTGCAAAATTACACGTGATGTGATGCAGATTCGACTGAAGACCACACAGTCTACACTGTAGACACATCTACTGTAGACACATCTACTGTAGACACATCTTAGCTCTGAAATAAAGTACGCCCAGTGCAGAGGAAAGGGGTACGTTTAAAATCCTGAGAAGACTGTTCTGGTTTCTCAGACCCGACTTGCCTTCTCAGGGTTTCGACCCAACAACCCCAGTAGGCCGAATGACGATTTTAAGTCGGTGACTATGTGGTCCCTAAAGGTTTGAATGAATGAGAGTGAGTGAGTGAGTAAAACAGGCATGGTGAACAACCACCTACCATGCTTTCACCCTCATAATATATTTGTACTGGCAACACACATGTCATTGCTATACCATGACCAATAACACAACTGAATTTGAATTGAGAGCGAGATGCAGAGAGGGTGACAGAGAGACCCCCGTCCAGCTGTGTGTGAAGCATGTTCAACTTACCAGCTAAATGGTCAGTTACCAGATTATCCGTCCTGTAAAGCTGTCCGCTTGTCAGCCTGCCAGCTTTTGCCTGAATAAATAAAAAAGGAAAAAGGCTTGATAAGAGGGGGTGCAAAACATGGGCGAGAGGTTTCACAAACATGGCTGACCGAACAGAGTAGTGGATACAGACGAGTCGTTTCACCTTATGTGATGCTGCCTCAGAGAAACATTTTATTTTTTTATAGGATCCAGAATCAAGGGGCTGGTCCTAGCTTTGCGAATCGGGGGGGGGGGGGGGGGGATACAACGAAGGCTTGTAATATGTGCATAACAAAATGAATTGGTTGATTCTGCATTGCAGATAATGTCTCGTTTCAAGTAAGACATGCAACTTCGCTTCCTCCTCTGAGTCAGGTCTTTTTGTGGTGGTGAAATGGCATTCATGAAAGTAGGTTAAATGGCATTTAAAGACCTAGGATACCTTGGGTTAGGAAGTCGGACATGTGCAGAGTACCAATTGTAGGGACAGATTATTTGCTTTGTCATTTGTAGTTATAGTCATCATGAAAGTTCATCACGACTCAGTTGTGGCTTAAAATATGTGGCAAGTGCCCCCCACTTTTGGGATCAATACTGGGACCATCATTTAGTCATTGTAAGCAGACATTTTGTCCAAGAGACGGGTAGGGTTTAGACAGTGAATAGCCTACAGAGACAGACCATTTAGTAGCAAGTATAGGTTAGACAGGGACTACAGAAGACAGGTCATTAAGGAGCAGGTAGGGGTCAGACGGTACAGAGACAGGTCATCAAGGAGCAGGTAGGGGTTAGACGGTACAGAGACAGGTCATTAAGGAGCAGGTAGGGGTCTAGACGGTACAGAGACAGGTCATTAAGGAGCAGGTAGGGGTTAGACAGTACAGAGACCGGTCATTAAGGAGCAGGTAGGGGTTAGACAGTACAGAGACAGGTCATTAAGGAGCAGGTAGGGGTTAGACAGTACAGAGACAGGTCATTAAGGAGCAGGTAGGGGGTTAGACAGTACAGAGACAGGTCATTAAGGAGCAGGTAGGGGTATAGACGGGACAGAGACAGGTCATTAAGGAGCAGGTAGGGGTTAGACAGTACAGAGGACAGGTCATTAAGGAGCAGGTAGGGGTTAGACAGTACAGAGACAGGTCATTAAGGAGCAGGTAGGGGGTTAGACAGTACAGAGACAGGTCATTAAGGAGCAGGTAGGGGTTAGACAGTACAGAGACAGGTCTTTAAGGAGCAGGTAGGGGTCTAGACGCAAAAATACTTTTTGCAGGTTAGTGCCTCTGATCAATGTGGGGAATCGAACCCAGTGCCTTTGGGCTGAGAGTCTACACCCTAAACCGATGTACAGGAGACAAATCCTGGATTATGGATTAGCGTCCAGGCAGCCAGTGACACGTCCGTTAGCAGGCGAGGCTAGCGGAGAGGAGCCAGCACATACTGTACTGTCTCTACACGTGTACAACACGTCGTTACACAAACACAACGACAAAAAGAAGAAAGAAAGAAAAGGCCTTTAGGCGGATGTGTGTTTAAAACAAATATTTACAGACGAGGTGTGTGGTGTGTGTGTGTGGTGTGTGTGTGGTTGTGTGGGGGGGGAGTCATGGACGATGCTAATTAGCGAACTGGCTACAAACTTTGACCACCAGCAGCAGCAGTGACACGTAGCCGGGCGGGTTAGCTGACAGGCTAGCGGTGGCTAACAGGCTAGCGGTACGCTAACATGCTAGCGGTAGCCTACGGGATGGCTGTAGCCAAGAGGCTAGCGGTGGCTAACAGGCTAACAGACTAGCGGTACGCCAACAGGCTAGCGGTGGCTAACAGGCTAGCGGTAGCCTACGGGATGGATGTAGCTAACAGGCTAGCGGTAGCTAACCACTGAAATCACACACACACACACACAAACACAGAATTCACAAGAGCAAGAATCCTAATTAGCTGCAGTTTATTAGGACAATTAAGCATCGCTACGAAATTAAAATAATAAATAGGGATTTATGATAGAAAGACTAGAAAATAAAACGCAAGTAAAAAAACAATAATACAGTAAGCATTACAAATGTGGCAATGCACACATATGTATATATATATATATATAGATATATATACACAAATGTACATATGACATTTAATAAAATACTGTACAGCCATGAGTATAAAAGTGTGTCGGATGCTTCAGGGGAAAGTTCAGGCTGCAGAAACACTACACCATGTACCAATACATGCATGTGGACATTACAGAACATTATGCCCTTTACTGTTTTACACACAACACTATAAAGACTTATTATTATGATTATTATTAAAGGGGAGGGGAAGTCAAGTGAAGTTAGTGCAGCAGCCGTACAGCAGCAGCAGGCTTACAGTCACTCAAGTCCCCCTCGCTAAGTCCACGTAGGCATTAAGGTAGTACAGCTGAAGCAGGCCCCAACACACACACACACACACACACACACACACACACACACACACACACACACACACACACACACACACACACACACACACACACACACACACACACACACACACACACACACACACACACACACACATTCTCTCTTCTCTCTCTCCCTCCCCTCTTCACATGCATCCTGCACCACAACACAACACAGCCCATGAAAACACACAAAACACATACCTGTGTCTGTGTCTGTGTGTCTCTGTGTCTCTGTGTCTGTGTGTGTGTGTGTGTGTGTGTGTCCGTGGGTTGCAGCAGAACTTACTTCTTTTTGATTTCCTCGTCTGCCCTGAAGGTGCAGAAGCTCTGATGAAATTCCACTGGCGAGGAGGTGGAAGCGCAGGCTGACGGATATATACCACGGCCGTCCACCAATCACGTCCTCTAACGTCACACACACACATACACACTCTGACACACACACACACTCACACACGGTGGACGGGTCCGGTTACAAGGGTCTCTGCTACGACTGTTTCACCACCAGAGTCACCAAAGAAGACATGTTTCAAATCTCTCCCTCCTTTCACTTACTTGTGTCACTGAGTAATGATTTATGCACAATATAGTGTTGAGGAGGACGTGCATGTTCTTGTGCTCATGTTCTGGTGTTATGTGGCCTCCTACTATACAGTACTAGGAGTAGGGAACTGTATTTTTTAGTATTTTTTCTGATGGATTCCATATGATCCTATAGTATGTTGCATAATTGTGTGCATATGAGTATGTATATATATTCAATAGACACATTATATGAGTATTATATCTATTTGTATATGAGTGTGCGTTGTATATGTGTGTGTGTGTATATTAGAGTATATAGATTGTATGTGCGTATTTATATATTTAGAAGCGTGCGTGTGTGTTGTTGTGTGTGTGTGTGTGTGTGAGAGAGAGAGAAAGAGAGAGAGAGTGTGTGTGTGTGTGTGTGTGTGTGTGTGTGTGTGAGAGAAATAGAGAGAGATTATGCGTGAGTGTGTGTTGGTGTGTGTGTGTGTGTTTCTATGAATGTATCTGAGTGTGTGTATATGTGTATATTTTGCATGTGTGTGTGTATGTGTGTGTGTGTGTGTTGTGTGTATATGTGGTGGTGTGTGTATATTAGAGTATATAGTTTGGATGTGCGTATTTATACATTTATAAGTGTGCGTGTGTTGTTGTTGTGTGTGTGTGTGTGTGTGTGTGTGTGTATGAGAAAGAGAGAGAGATTATGCGTGTGTGTGTGTGTGTTGGTGTGTGTGTGTTTCTATGAATGTATCTATGAGTGTGTGTATATGTGTATATTTTGCATATGTGTGTGTGTGTGTGTGTGTGTGTGTGTGTAATCATGCATCCTCTCTCTGTACATCTGTCACAGGGACACATGGATGTTAAATCAGAACGGAGAGAGAGGAGTCTACCACAATTTAGCTCACTTCCTGCCAGATGGGAGGGTTGAAAGGTTAACCTACACGGCTGACTCCACACACTAAATGCTAATTCACCTTTAATCAGCTCATGATTTGAGGTATAACCGCCTTTAGATGAACACACATGCCCTTTAAAAAAAACCCTCCTTAAACTCCCATAGGATTAAAGCTGGTGTGTTTCATTTCACAATCATACCTTTTTTTACTCACTCGTAATTTTACTCGTATTGTATCTTACTTGTATTTTCAATCATGTATAACCCTGCGCTTTTGTGTTGCTGTTTTGTAATGGAAAAAGTCTTATTTTTGATGTCGTAACTACATAATGACATAATAAATTATAATGACTTCATAATAAAATGAATGCGATGTATGCATGTTGTAGTACTCCACCCCCTTCAATTGCAAGCAATAACTTATTTTAATGTATTTAATTTCTTTTAAAGGTGCTATATATAACACATTTACTGTATTAAATCATAAAATAATGATGATATGTCATCAGAGATTCGGGAAAAATGCCAATTCAAAATATTGACGATGCTGCAGCCAGTATGTTCTCCATTGAAATGTCCATTCTGGGAGGGAGCATCTGTTTTTGTTTTGGTCCGGAGTGTGATTCACTATTCTCGGATTACCCTTGGTTGCCAGATATGGAAGAAATTGGCACACAAACACATGCGGCAGCCATGGAATCAAGCAAAGAAACTGGATCAACTGAGAATTGAATCTTTTTTCTTTCTTCTCCCTGACCTCATAATATACAGTATATGTATATAGTTTCTAGCTACCTAGTTACTACTAGGTCATATCTGTGTGACCACAAACATAGCCAGCCATGCATCTAGCTAACATTGACAATTATAAAAGGTCCACATGAGTCAGTTTCTAATTTATATAAAATATATTGCAAACGTACACATTAGCTGATCAACTTAGGACTCGTCGTCGCTTGTCATCGTCTTAAGAAAGATGGTATTCTCTGTTTCCTGCCCAGGGATTACAAATGCAAATGAGCTTTTAGCTAACTCTGGTACAGCTAAGAAGCAGTACACTGTCCCTGTCTAATAAACAAATAGAATGCACTCGTCTCATAATGTTGCCCTGGATCGTCATGTGCTGGCGTTTGTTCAGTGTCCTCAACATAAACTCTTGAGTCTGGGGAGGAGGAGGTGGGGAAGGTGGAGACAACTCTCTCCAACTTTGTGAATTTGAGTGTGTGTGACTGCAGTACCCATTTGAAGCACTCGGTGTCATTGTTACATACAGCACCTTTAAGTTTGATGCTTTTTTTACCCCTGCCAGCCTGTCCCACGCCCAGGAGGAGGACACAAGGAGACAATGGAGGGAGCAGTCAGGGAGTCGTCCAAATAATCAATCATAGGATTTGCTTCTACAAAACACAATGAGTTTCGATGCAAAACAAGTGGTGAGAAAGAATTCTAATCTAGTAAATCTGTATATTTGGTTCATTAGGGACTCAGCTTTCACTGAGATTGTGAGCACTTATTGGCTGCTGCTACTTTTGAAGACACCATAAGTCACATTATATTCCACCGTGAAATTATTTTCTACTGCAGGCCAAAAGGCTTTACATTTCAAGTGAATATTTATTTCAATATAACCACTATAGACTGATGCATCTGTTGTTTAGCAGCATACACTGTATCATCATACATTCAAAGTCAGTCAAAGTCAAAGTGTTTTATTGTCATATGTAGGCCTACATCACAATATAGGGCCATTCTGAACAGTGAAACTCTTGTGACGTGTCTTGTGATGTCTTGTAATGTCTTGTGATGTCTTGCGACAGTATGTAGGAAGGAGGCAAAAAATAACAAGAAGAGAAAAATATATATACGGTTTATTGAAAATAGCACAATATAGATAATAAAGATAAAAAGGAAAACAGTATAAGTTGTTCTAGAGAATGTAGGAATGGGGAATATAGCCTATGAATCCAGGAGTATTAAATATTAAGTGTACAAAAAATGTACAAAAAAGTAAGGGCATATGCAGTGAGGGTAGTAGTGAGGGCAGTCGTAGCAGTCGTATGGCATATGGCATGGAATAGCCATATTGAATTAATAATTAATAATTAATAATTAATAATAATATAATTTAACAATCAGTGTCTGATAACATGACAAATTTGGGAGTGTCATCATTTTGCAGCAGTAAGGTGTTTGTACACTCATGTTTCATTCTGCCCGCTGTGGTGAGTCTTTCCAAAGGTTAGTGATATGGAATTGCAGTGTTTCAGGTCAAAGGTCGGCCTCGGTCTCCCCCACCCACTGGTATTGGTCTTCGGGAGTCTCCACGACAACACTGTGGTGTATTACATTTTCAGTCAGTGTTACTGCTAGCCACATGTGTCACGCTTGCTGTGCATATTTTAAATATAAATATAAATACACAGAAATACATGGTCTTTCAGCCAAAAAAGATTATATAATTATATGTATACTTAAATACTGTATAAATGTATACCCCCCCACACACACACACTTCCCGAACCCTACACACATGCATGACACAGCAGAAACATAACACAGCAATAAAATCTGTCTTCAGGCCTGCTTTACATTTTGCAGACACTCTTATCGAAAGCGAATACACGTGAATTCAGAGACATGTCTTTAAGTTCTTTAAGGAACAGGCACGGGGGTTCAGGGAGGGTCTCGAACCTGCAACCCCACAGGGTTGTTTACAAGTCAGATGGCAGATATTGAACTCAGCTTGGCTCGGAGTCAAATAACCAAAACACGACACTAACCACTACGACGCTATTCTGCCCACTAGCCTTTACATGAACATCCGCGTCTCCATGTCCACTTCTCCTCATAGATATATAGATATACTGTAGTTATAGATATATTGCCCCATACATTTATACATATTCCTGTTTTAATGTTTATGTTCTGATTGCTGTGTGCTGTACTTCTTGCAGTGACACCCAAATGGCCCGTCTGGGATTAATCTGGGATTAAAGTACATCTTGTTTTATTTATAGTTCTCCTGTGGGGAAGGTCTAGTCCCCTCCCGTGTGTCCCTCGAGGAGAGAGGAGAGAGAGGGGAGAGAGGAGAGGGGAGAGAGAGGAGAGAGAAGGGAGAGAGGAGACCCCAGGTGTATGGCGCTCCCTCTGCTTGTCTTGTTAAACTCGAGGGACCCCCTCCAATGTTATGCAGACTCTGTGACATCAACACACACTGTAATAATACACGGGCTTCTCTACATAGATGTGTTGTTGTTGGAAAGGAGAGCGCCTGCACTGGGAGGTTAGAGCTGTAACCACATGAGGGTCTGCAGGGGGCCCCTGGCTCTCAGGCTCCTGGGGACTGCTGACCTGTTTATGGATGCATGACTGTGTTGTGTTGTTGATGAGCAGACGTGTTTGCATTGCGTTTAGCTTTGACATCCGCTTTGACATCTCTCTTACTGTGTTGTGTTCATAGTCATAGCGTTGTTAATGTATATTCAAGACGAGACTTAAAACCCACCTATTTACCCTTGCTTTTGGCTGCTAGGAGTGCCCCTCAGCTCCAATCACCGCTCAATCAACACACTGCCAGCACTAGCCTACCCTTGCTAGTTGCTGTGATCATGACTGGAGAACTGGCCACCCCACCTGACAGCTACCAACTAACTCGCCAGCCAGCACCCCATCACTCGACAATATTACTATTCCATTTAATTTGTACTTTGTCGCTTGTAATTGTAATGCTTTGTTGCTCCTTTTCATGGCCGCATGACACCCATTGCACTCTGAACCGTCCCTGGAAGGAGGGATCCCCCACTCTGAATTCCTTCTCCAGGTTTCTTCCTTGTTAATTAAGGGAGTGGTTTCTTGCCCTTAGGGGGGCTCTATAAGGCTAAGGGGGTGTCATAATCACATGGCCCCTAATCATATGGCCCGTAAAGCCCTTTGAGACTGTAACTGTGATTAAGGGCTATACAAATAAAATTGACTTGACTTGCCATAGGATGGGGCAGGAGGTTAGTTTGGTAGTTAGGGAGTTTGACTCTGTAGCTGAAGGGTTCTGGGTTTGATTGACCACAGCCTTACCTGAGCAAGCCACCATGAGCAAGATGCACCCTTACCTGCTCCTTGACGGCACGAATCATGTCTGTAATTCACTGTAAGTCGCTTTGGATGAAAGCATGTACTAAATGACTAAACAGTAATTGCACACAGTTGGATGTTGAATACAAGCCTAAATAGTGTAAAATGTAAAATCTTTAAATTCTCCAGTAGGGGGAGCTCCTTTACAAACGCTTGATTGTTTGATGCAAAAGTGACTTTTTGCTATTTTGCTCAGCTGTCACAAAATATATGGATTGACAAAAGCCATTATTATTACAAAAGGCATTACTAATATTACTGGATTAAAACATAATAGAATGCTTTGAATTGGTGCTTTGAACTTAAATATTTCATGCAATTTATTTTCAAGCCGTCCTATATGAATGTTTTTCAGGAGGAAAGACTCTTTTGTCCCCTTTTTCCCTAAACATTCGAGCATTTTGTGCATGATTGATGTTGATGTTGATTGATTCTGCAGACATGGGAAAGTTCAGGATAAAAAACATTTTCCATGAATATGATATCCCCGGTGCAACATTCAGATGGTAATCTGATGTGGCCATTGTGATATAGTGACATTTAGGTTCACTAAATAAAAATAAAGTAAATCGGTGTATTTTAAATCCACGTACAACGACAGTCTGCCAGAGAGCAGACTGACAGTGTTCGCTAACGGGGCTCCGTGCGCCCCTAGAGGTACTCTGGGGGACTGCAGGGGGAACCATGTTGTTGTTTTTATATTGATTATGAACAATTATAAAATAATTCCACTTTAAGAAAACTAATGAATACCCCCTCAATATAATGTAGTACATCTGAATGGTAACATAGTAACGTTAAGTTGGGTAAATCTTTCTAATTAGACCATATCACTTTAACTTTAAAGGGGTACTTGGCTTATATCTTAGAGGGTGTGCATTAGTACAAAAAAATATATATATATTTAGAGAACCACTGGCCTAAAGTACCTTCAGTACTCGTCCATAATATTTCAGTACTAGTTCATAGTACCTCCATTACTAGTTCATACTAACTTCAGTACCCATCCATATGAACTAGTACTGAAGGTACTGAGGTAGTATGGACTAGTACTGAAGGACCCATCCAGGACTCATCCATACTACCTCAGTACTTTCATTACTAGTTCATAGTACCACAGTACCTTCTGTACTAGTCCATACTACCTCAGTACTTTCAGTACTAGTCCATACTACCTCAGTACCTTCAGTACTAGTCCATAGTACCCCAGTACCTTCAGTACTAGTTCATACTACCTCAGTGCCTTCAGTACTAGTCCATAGTACCTCAGTACCTTCAGTACTAGTCCATACTACCCCAGTACCTTCAGTACTAGTCCATACTACCTCAGTACCTTCAGTACTAGTCCATACTACCCCAGTACCTTCAGTACTAGTCCATACTACCTCAGTACCTTCAGTACTAGCTCCATACTACCCCAGTACCTTCAGTACTAGTCCATACTACCTCAGTACCTTCAGTACTACTCCATACTACCCCAGTACCTTCAGTACTAGTCCATACTACCTCAGTACCTTCAGTACTAGTCCATACTACCCCAGTACCTTCAGTACTAGTCCATACTACCCCAGTACCTTCAGTACTAGTCCATACTACCCAGTACCTTCAGTACTACTCTATGCAACCTCAGTACTGTGAGCCAATGGGAGGACTCGGCTCCCGTCGTCACGAGTCGTCTCCGCTCGGCTTCCATTCGGCCGCGACCATGGACCGGAGCGGTGTCCTCCCGACCGAAGACACTCACTCTCATTAAGACACAAACACTCGACGCCCAACTGAAGGTAAACTTGGTCTTCATTGCATTTGCGTGTCCGACGGTCAGCGAGTATATTTAGACGAGTTCTCAGTTGACTTGAGTTTGAGTTTGAGCCCGCGGCTTGAGGTAACGCGACTTCCTGCGGCTCTTCCTGAGCGCTCAGATTTGGCGCAGGAGGCTTTTTTTTTTATATCCGCCTTTTTATTTGGTTATTTGAGCTTCATGTCTCCCGCACACAAACACTTGTTTAACATTGTGATTTTAAACATTGTGTACTAACTCTTGGTTGTAGCCCACTACCTCTGGCCAGCCGTTCTTATTTCGTACGTCTACATGTGCACAACGTGTTGCGTTAAGTCTCTCCTTGAATGAACCTCGCAGTTCACTGTTGCGTGGTGAGTTGTGAAGTTAATGTTAACATAGTAGGACGAGTTGTTAAGTTAATGTTAACATAGTAGGACGAGTTGTTAAGTTAATGTTAACATAGTAGGACGACTTGTTAAGTTAATGTTAACATAGTAGGACGAGTTGTTAATGTTAACATAGTAGGACACGCTGAGATGATCAATTTATTCGCCAGAAGCCTCCACTAGTCTCCTCCAACAGTCAACCCCTGTGCAGCCCTGCCTGCTCCTGCAGTCTCGTCACAACTCTGGGACTGTTTTTAACTTGTTCTGATTCATTTCTATCCTATTTTATTTATTGTTGTTTTAGTTTTTCTGATTATTTATCTTGTGTTGTTGTTTTTACCATTGCAATTATTGTCAATTACTTGATTGACATTGTATTGTAAGTTTGTTTGTAATTGTTTGTCTTATGCTTTATACTCTTGTTCTCAATGTGACTTACCTGATTAAATAGAGGTTATATATAATAATAATAATATATATTAATTGCTTGCTGTGATTGCAGGAGTGTTGCCCTGCAGGGCGTCCTGTCTGTCTGTCTGTCTGTCTGTCTGTGAGCAGCAGCAGCAGCCATGGGGGAGCTGGAAGGCTCCTACCGGGCTCTCCAGACCCCCGCCACCCGGCTAGGGGCCCCCTTCAACGCGGGCATCAGTACCCTGGAGCCGGGGCAGTGTCTGTCGGCCAACATGTCCGCCGCCGCCGCGGGCAACGCCGCCGCCGCCGCGGGGAGAAACTACAGCAGAGGACTGCAAATGCGAGTGGTGGGCTTGGACGACTCCCAGGAGTTTTACGACATGGAGGTGAGTTACTGACTGACTGGGGGAGTCTCGGTGTGGTCGGAGCTGTGTCGTCTGCTGTTTGAGATGCAGAGAGTGTTGCCCCCGGTGGTGGTCGTTGTGTTGCATTGGAAGATGTGTGTGCGACCCAGTTTGCGTGTGGCACAGTTCTAACTGGGCCTGGGACGGCAGCCACGGATGGCTTTGCTTCAGAAATCCTTCCTTCTCACCGGGCCAATCAAGTCCAGTCCAACTCACCAGGGGACCGGTTCCTTGCCTGCCCAGGGCCCAACAGGGGGGCCCAGGGCAGGCAGGAGCTCAGGACGTAGAAGAGCGGTTGTCTGGCAACCGGAAGGTTCCTGGTTACCTTGCTGGTTACCTGTTACCTTGCATTACCACTGCCGTCGGTGTACCGAATAAGTGAGGTGATGGTTGGATAAAAGCACTATCTTATAAATGCAATGAATTTACTGACAAGGCCTACAAAACTATGCACAAATCTGTTAGATGTTGTCACCTTTCACACATTTTTCTCACACACGTTTTGACCGTCCAAGCAGATAATAGTTTGTCTTGCTCAATCGTTGACACAGAGCGAGGCTTGGCCTGGCCTGCCATGAGTTTCTCATGCATGTGGCAGACAGGGTTTCACCAGCCCTGAAAGAGGTTTGAGCCGATTTAATGAAGACCCCCGTTGCCACAGCAACTGCCAGTGAGGGGCCACTGGGCCGGGGAGCCAAACTTTAACTCCACCGCCGCCTTCCAAGTGGAAATGTGTTGGGCAGATGTGACAGATCTGCTGCTTTTCCTGCAGTAACGCCATTTATTTTTTTTCACACGCTCAACATTTTCCAGACAAGACGGTTGAGTCCACCGCCGCCCCCAACAAAATGTTTGCAAGCGGCAATGATTCACAGGTGTGTGTGTGTGTGTGTGTGTGCGTGTGCGAACGAACGAACATCCAGACCTTTTAATGAGGTCATTTGAGGAACATGTTCATGCTTCGGTGTGGTAGCTCGTCTGTGATTGGCTCCCGGGGCGATGTTAGCCGTCGTTGGTGGTTTCGTGGTCATCTGCTGGTGTTTATGTGAGCCCTCGGCTATTCAGGAGGCAATAGGAAGTAATGAGGAAGCCGCTGTTCCTGTTCTGACTTCCTGATTTCTGAGTTCTGGAGCTGAATCGCTTTGTGTTGTGAAATCGAGGAAACAACAGACTAGACTGCGTCCGACGACAAATGTTTTCTTGTTTATGCTGCCATGATCGATCTGCCCACTCAGCACCCACGGCCCCGCTAACCATCCCTGGAAGAAGGGAACCCTCTCCTGGGTTCCTTCTCAAGGTTTCTTCCCCTCTGGGTTTACTTTGGGGAGATTCTCCTTTAAGTTTTTTTTTTTTCCTAGAGGGCTTAGGGTTGGGCAGGAGTGTGTATAATGTGGCCTGCGAAGCCCTTTGAGACTAGAACAGAGATTAAGGCTGGGCTATCCTGAATAATAATATAATGAAGACTTGCGTTTAATCAACACGAACAAAGCAGGACTTGCAGTGAATCTCTCTAGTTTTAGCCTGATGGGAGTTTTGAGTCTCGGTAGTTTTAGCGCTTCTATGACTCAAACTCCTCCGGTCTTAATTCCTCGTGCAGCCACAACAAACCAACCGGGGCCCGCTGGCGTTTGTTTCATAATCTTCTGCAGCCATATGTTGTCTCTGAGACTCGACCGGCGCCAGAACCTGACTGCTAGCGTGCACGCGCCGCATTCCGTTCACCGCTGCAGCGCATCCGAACCAAGATGGAGTCGACACACACACCCCCCCCGTCCCCCCTCTGCCTGTGTTTGATCTCTGGTCTCTCTCTCTAATTTTACGACGAGTTGGCTGTGTGTGTGTTCACCTGGTTTTTACGACGCTCGCGAGACAATAGGTCCAGAGCATTGCTGATACTTTACGGTTTGTTGCATTTCAAATTCTATGTAATTTACGAGAGTTGTTTCCGGGTTAACTAACCTGCAGAAAGAAAGGGAAAGAAAGAAACCAGTCTGTTCTGCTGCGTCTCCAACCCAAACGTAGGCAGTCGTCAGCGCTCTGGCAACCCATTTTATCCTACTTTTCCGTATGCAAAAATAGAACCTAAATGACAGCTTTTGAATGTTTAAATGGTTGCGGCTCCGCTGGGTTCGGTGCTCCGGTGGTGGTGGTGGTGCTACCATCCGGCCCTGGACTCTGACTCAGTGTTGTGGGTCGGTCGGTCGGTCGGTCTCCAGGGGTCTCCCACTGCTCTGGTCAAGGGGGATTAGGGGTTTGGGGGGCGGTGGGGGGGGGGTAATGTGGGTCTGGGAAGCTCTCTGAGAACGGTGATGATGAAGGGCTCCACAATCTGACAGGACTTGGTCTACTGTCAAATGGTCGTTCTGCACAATGTTATACTTTAGGACTGCATGGAAGACGTTTGTGTCTCTGCAAGTGTGTTTGTGTCGTTGTGGGACTCAAATGCAATATAGCTTAGTTTGTATTTTCACTTCCACATGCAAATGAGTGTGTGTGTGTGTGTGTGTGTGTGTGTGCGCTGCGGAGTGAGGGTCATTACAAGATGGAAAGCTTCCTCTTTCGTTGTCCCCCTTCTAGTCTTTCTCTTGCGTTGATTGTGTTAACACATGCAAGGGATGTGTGTTGTTCATTGTGAGGATGAATTGACTGGACGTGGATGCTGCTGCTGTAGTATTAAGATTTATTATTTAGTATTAAGAAGTTTCGTTGTGATGATACCGCTAAATCTGCGCTGCACCTTATAATTCCTGGAAATATAGAAAAAATGATATCTTAAAACTACATCTCTGTTGTGAACCAATAGCCCGCGAGTCCTCAGAATGCACGGTTCAGAAGCCAGGCTGTGCATTCCGTCTCATCCAGCCTGACCAATCAGAGAGCAGGCCTGGCTGTGACACGCCGGGGCCCATCTGCTGCAGGTAACTCCTGGCACGGCCCCCGGGGGTCCGCCCACCCTGGCCTCGGTGGCTCGGCTCCACAGGCCCCTCCCACCCCGCCCGGTTGAAAGCCCAGCCTTGTGGTCTGTGGACGCGGGGGGGGTGGGGGGGGAAAACACAGGGCTCCTTCATCCAGGACCCCCGGGGCCCCTTCTGCTGGCTGGCCGGCTGGCCCCACCGCCCGGGCCTGTTCGGCCACCGGGGGAGGAATATCAGGACCCTGGGTGTGAGAGAATGCTTTACAGTTGGTCACTGGGAGAGGGAGAGAGAGGAGAGGGAGAGGAGAGGGAGAGGAGGGGAGAGGAGAGAGATGAGAGGGAGAGGGGGAGAGGGTGGAGAGGAGGGTGGTGGTGGAGGGGGAGAGGGGGGAGGGCAGTGGAGAGGGGAGGGTGAGTGGTTGGAGGTGGTGGAGAGGGGAGGGTGGTGTGGAGGGTGAGGGGAGGGTGGAGGGAGGGTGGTGGAGTGGAGGGAGGAGAGGGTGGTGGAGGGTAGGGTGGTGGAGGGTAGGGTGGAGAGGGGAGGGTGGTGGAGGGTGAGAGGGAGGGTGGTGGAGAGGGGAGGGTGGTGTGGTGTGGAGGGGAGGCTTTGCTCAGTGTTGGCAAACAAGCACATAAATAGCGAGGTTGACAGGCCGGAGGGGAGGGGCCACCAGGGTGCTCAAGAGCAGTTGTTTGAGGGGAGGGGCAACCACTCCAAGTTTGACAGAGAGTTTTGAGAGACTTTAAAATACTTGTTTTTATAGATATTTAATTGTTTTGCTTTGTTGTTTTTCTTTCATATATGATGAATATAAGATGTTCCTTCAAGTTGAAAAGTGAAGTTTATTAGAAAAATGTAAGATTTAATCTAGACAATTAAATAGAGATTAAGATCGTCCCTTACCCCCTGAGCAATTCAGACAAATTCAAAGTATTTCACAACCTAGTTTAACAAAAATAGACAGGGTACAGAGGAGGTCTAGGAATCATGAGGGAAGTACGATTTATTTTATTTGTGGTTTTGGATAATTGTCACAAAGATTAACCAATGCACCAGTATCGACAGAACCAGCAACATAGCGCCACGTTGTGCATGTTGTACCTGAGATATTTAGCATGCCACGGTCCTACTCACTTGGCATTAGTTCTACCGAGGGAAGAGAAAGGAATGAGAAGATTCTAAGATCTTCTCATTCCTTTGTGTCTGTAAATTGTCGAGCAGAGCTTCCATCCACGCCTCTTCTGGCGAGCGCCCAGGAATCTGTTCGATAATCATATCCCCATGAGCCTTGGCATAGCTCCGGGTGAGCGTAGTGATGAAAGTTTTTACGTCGAGCTGTAACGAGTTTGGCGGACGGGAAGGGATCTTGAGGACACAATGTCACAGGACAGTGAAGGCGGAATGTGTAAAAACTTGTTGAGAGCCACTCTTCAGAGACAACAGGTTTATGTGACCTTTAGCCCTTGTTTCCTTTCATGTTAGAAGTCAGACGTGAAGCTTCTCCCTTTTGTTCAGTTCAGGGAAGTCATTATTATCACACTTGTGAACTGTATGAAAACAACTTGGATTTAAGGGAGCGTTTCTGACGCACTATACAGTCAGACAGAGACTTGAAGGCAAATGCTAAACAACTGGGTCAAGGTTTAGCAGCTGAACAGAGTGCAAAGGCCCTCTTGAACAGGTGAGTCAGCGGTTGCTTATGACAGAACTGGATGGTGGACCCACCCAGTGTTCAGTTACTACCCCAAGAGTTTAAACTAGCGTCTCTACCCAGGGAGTTTAAACTATGCTCTCTGCACTTTCCCAATGTTCCCTGCTTTTAAGGTATTGGGGTGGTTTTTAGGATGTTTTTTAATGACACCTTTTAAGGGAGATTTGCTTGGTTAGGTCTGCACCACTCGGTCAAACTGGTACTGGATCCGATGTCCAGGGGGTCAGTTTGTAGTAGAAGACAACCCAACTGCAGGCCCACTAATCAGGCTTAAGTTTACCCTGCCATTGCCTGATCTGACACCTCAACACGAGTCACACGCAGACACACCGTAAGTGTTACAGTCCAGCGTTCTGCACCCAGCTGCTTGGGGTGCGGGTGAACAAGGGAGTCGAAAGAATTTCCATTTGTCAGGACTCCGCCATACCGGGGGTGTTTTATCTGGCGCTGGTTTAAAGAACAGAACAGATGCACTCTTGAGCTACGGTGGCTGTAAGTCGGGCCGCGGGCAACGCTACTGTACTCCCGATTATGTGCTCCCAGCTCGTCCGCACACCCACCGGCAGGCTTCAAAGTCAAGAGTTTGTCTTTTTCTGTATTCTCGTCCCTGGTTTGTTTGTCCTTCCTCCGGCTGTGGTCGTCAAGAGGTCACGCTACTGGACGGGTTTCACCAACTGCTGGGGACCGGGTAGTTTTAACTCCTGGGGGCTCCAGGGTTATTTAAACTATTTCTGTTGTCTTTGTCGTAGGTTATCAACGTTAAGCTGCAACACAAGTTTCTTGCCTCTGGTTTAGTTGTGATGACATCATTGTCCATTGATGGGTCGAAAAACGTGAACCTTAAAAGCGTTTCCTGGCCCTACCGGTTTTTCGTACAGCCCCAGCCAGTTCAGCCTCGGCCAGTTCATCCATGATGCCGTATTGTAAAGCTTCTCTTTGTGGAGTCGCAACACGCTCCGTCTGTGAAAGGGAAAACGTTAAGACTTAACAAGCCCCAACACAACAGCCCCGTCGATAGCCGGCCGATCCCCCACCGCGGGCCTAACCACCGCGGTTCGCTGGTGACGCCGCGTCTAACTGGTCCCACGACACGCAGCCCGGCGCGGGATCTGAAGCAACGTGTGTGGGATAGTTTGGCTCAACCTGTTCGGCAATAAATCTAGTTTAAAAAAAGAACAACAATATCGATTTTATTGAAACTTTTATTTTCACCAGATTTGATTCCCAACTGAGATTTAAAACATATTTTTTTCCAAGATGAGTGACCTGGCCAGAAAGCTAGTTCAACCTTTTTTTCCTAACTGGACACTCCCGACTGCCTCCCCCCCGTCTCCCCTTCTACCTCCCCCTCCTCCCCCCCCATGCTCCCTCCTCCAGGATTATGGGAAGCAGATGTTGCTGCAGCAGAGCCTGCTGGTGGGCAGGGTGTGATTCAGTGACCTAGTGACCCCGTCTGTTAAAGTAGAGGGGTTCCTCCGTTGTCAAGTTGGCGTTAGCTGTGGCTCGCACGCAAGCACACACACACACACGCACATGTGTGGATACTGATCTAATGAAGTGGATCGGTATATGGCAGCAGATGTGCGGTGGCTAGCTGCTAGCTTGTTCCCTGTTCAATCCCCAACCGAACCGCCACAAGAAGTCCTAAGTCACCCCGGCCTGCTCTTACAAGGAGCAGGCCGGGAGGTACTTAATGCCCCCGGGGTACCGGGGCATTAAGTAGGAGTTTCCACTATTTATGATCGATAGATCTGGGTGGACACTCCCACTTGTGATGTCACGAGAGGGTCGATTTTTTACATGGCTTGTAAGCGAGCCAGTCTAGTATGTACACATCCCAGCAAACGTGCACGCTCACTTTCCCAGGTTAGCAGTGTGCTATCTGTGACGGCTACCACTCCTCCCTGCCCACGATGGGGTTAAAGTTCTGTTCATGTGTACACAAAGCCAGCCCTTATGCCGGCCCGTGTCTTGTCTAAGTCTGCGTGTCTATTCGTTACCGGCAGCTCCTATTTTAGGATTAGAAATGTCACGGGCGTGGGGTGGGTCTTGTTTGCCGGGCGGTGTTTGAAAGGATTCTGTTCCAGCTCCTGTTCGGCTCTCGAGACTCCGCACCGAGGCTCCCGTTGGGAGTCGGGAACGTGATGTAAAGTCTGAGCACGTGATTTAGAAACGTGCAGTTGACTGATTTGACATTCCGGCTAAAGCCAGGCAAAGAACCAGTTATGTAGAGTTATTTTGTGGCGGGGGGAGGATATAGGGTGATATAATGATGCGCTGTACAACCAGAACATGCCATGAATATCACAAAATATGTCTAGGAACCATGTTGGACTTTTGGAGGTTTCTGCTTCTGGATGTAGAGAATAATAGAAACCGTCTTGCCTTCTGGGTGTAGAGACAGAAAACACAGATTGAAACCATCTCTCCCCTTGGATAATAGAGCTGTAGGCTGTAATGTAGAATAAAACTCTCTCCTGATAAAGATGATGGGGAGATAATGCCATGGGTGGGTGGATTCGTTCGTCCGGAGCTCGTTGAATAACATTCCTTGTTCAGGGTTAATAAGTAACGCCGGGCAGGGACTTTGGGAGAACACTTCCTTGTCCTTGTCACCGGGACACGAGACTCGGACTCACCGTGTCTGAGGTCTCCTTGTGTCCCAGCAGCCTGTGTGTTTTGTTCAGTCCTTTAACTGACGCAGTGTTGCTCAACCCACGGGCCCAGCACTCGGGCCATGGATTGGACCAGTGGCTACTGGGATGCACGCCAAGAAAATGGTTCTATTAACTTATTGACCGTTTAAACCGACACTTAGCCGAACACTTGTGGTCAATGTGGCCGCCAAATACTCATTGACCCACCAGACTATGGAATTTGCAGTCTCAAACAAAAACTGACACCAAATCTGATGTTGTTCATTTGGCAATTCAAGTTCTGTATATTCATTCATATTCAGTCACATCTACGTAGGTGTCAGTGGGCCCCAGAGGTTGAGGGTCAAGCTCTGCCATTCCAAAGTGTTGTAAAATGAGCAAACTGTAAATCGACAGTAAGCAATTATTTATTATGCTATGTTTGATTCTAGTTAATTTCTAGATTGACTCAAATACAGTTCAGTTCAATTATACTTGATGTCCAGATTGAATAAAATACATTTCAATGGTGACAAGTGACCACAAGTGACCACCAGGCCCGAACTGTAATCAGTTAAGTGTGTTAAATTCTGATGGTTTTCCACATTTTCGTATCTTTCCCCTTATTGAACAGAGAGCTGTCTGAGAGATGGCCAGGCTGGATAATCCAATGCTTGGCCTGCGAAAAGGCCAGCGACCGATCGATTGAACCACCTCTGTGTTGCGCACTACCTTCTCAAGCTTGTTTTCCCCCCATGGCTCAAACCAACAACGTCTCTCACTAAACCTGATCCATGGTTTCAGACTCAGAACTCTTGGTGTCCAATAAAGTATCCTGCAACCAATGTTTGTGTATTGTAGCAGGCCTGTCCTGTTGCACTTGGCTGGATTAGCCTAATAATTAACCCCCTCCCCCCCCAAAAAAAAACAATAGTACAGTCGTACGTCTTCCTTTGTGGAGCTGTAAGACTTCACGCTCGCATGGGCAAACGTAACAGTTTTTATAAGGCTTTTAAAATACAATTTAGCATTACAACCAGATGTTAAAGTCTATAATTTTCCCAAAACGTCGCAGGCTCTGGGTCCAGACCTCAAGTGCTGTGTGTTCCTGGCATGTAGCAATTAGTCCGTATTTTAGGGAAAACAACCCCGGCCTTCGCGAAGGTGAACGCCAGACGACTTCCTGCGATGTTCCCGCCCTGCGGCTTGTGTTTGGATAGGCGGGCCGCGTTTTAGCAGTTGGTGAGGTCATGCGACCGAGCGATTTGCCTATCCCCGGTCGCTATCGCTAGCGTACCGACCCGGCGTAGACTGGGGCCAGATGGGTACCTGTAGCATTGGCAGATAAGCTAAACATGGTCATGGCTCAGAGCAAGTTGAAGCATATCTTTGTGTACACATGATGGAGGCTAACATTTATGGGATGCGTTGTGTAACTGGGAGAGTATCGGGAGGCCGCCTGGCTGCTGACTTTGCTATAGCATGGAGCTATGATGCTAATGCAGTCATAACATGGAGCTATGATGCTAATGCAGTCATAACATGGAGCTATGATGCTACTGCAGTCATAACATGGAGCTATGATGCTACTGCAGTCATAACGTGGAGCTATGATGCTAATGCAGTCATAACATGGAGCTATGATGCTAATGCTATCCAAACATGGAGCTATGATGCTAAAGCAGTCATACCAAGGAGCTATGATGCTACTGCAGTCATAACATGGAGCTATGATGCTAATGCTATCCAAACATGGAGCTATGATGCTAATGCAGTCATAACATGGAGCTATGATGCTAATGCTATCCAAACATGGAGCTATGATGCTAATGCAGTCATACCAAGGAGCTATGATGCCAATGCTATCCAAACATGGAGCTATGATGCTACTGCGGTCATCACATGGAGCTATGATGCTAATGCAGTCATAACATGGAGCTATGATGCTAATGCTAGCCAAACATGGAGCTATGATGCTAATGTAGTCATAACATTGAACTATGATGCTAATGCTATCCAAAGATGGAGCTATGATGCTACTGCCGTCATAACATGGAGCTATGATGCTAATGCAGTCATAACATGGAGCTATGATGCTACTGCAGTCATAACATGGAGCTATGATGCTAATGCTATCCAAACATGGAGCTATGATGCTAATGCAGTCATACCAAGGAGCTATGATGCTACTGCAGTCATAACATGGAGCTATGATGCTACTGCTATCCAAACATGGAGCTATGATGCTATTGCGGTCATAACATGGAGCTATGATGCTAATGCAGGCATAACATGGAGCTATGATGATAATGCTATCCAAACATGGAGCTATGATGCTACTGCTATCCAAACATGGAGCTATGATGCTATTGCGGTCATAACATGGAGCTATGATGCTAATGCAGTCATAACATGGAGCTATGATGCTAATGCTATCCAAACATGGAGCTATGATGCTACTGCGGTCATCACATGGCGCTATGATGCCAATGCTGTCAACAGTGGAACGTTTATAGACGATGGTGTTATTTATTTATCCGTGTTGTAGAATGGAAGGTTTGGAAACTTTGACCAAAGTTTGACATCTACAGTTTTGGGCTTTCCATCGCGCACCATAATGTTGTGTTCATGGCACCACTGATGAAATCTGAACCGGGAAATGTTTGACAGCCTGCTGTCTCTGGTGTTGGATGAGTGTTCCACTGGCATCTAAATTGGTTGTTTGTGTATTTCCTTTGTGATGTTGTGTCAGTGTCTTTGTGGTGTGTGTGTCTGAATACCTTACCAAGTGCTCTTTGTTAATGATTTGTCTAACATTGTTGTGTAATATCTTGTACAAGAATTCAGAGAATATTTCCCATGTAGTCACACACAGTTGTTTGATTTGTAACCATAACAGTCACCGATCATCAGCTAGGATGTTGCTTTATTGTGTTAGTCCCTAATAATTTCCCCAGATGACTGGGATGAGTCACGTCGTCTTGTAATGTTTAGACTAGACGGTAATCTTCATGTGTTCTCTCTCTCTCTCTGTGTTCCTCAGAACAAGTCTCTGGGTCAGACTCTGCTCTCTGAGGTGTTCCAGCGAGGAAACCTCATCGAGAGCGACTACTTTGGTCTGGAGTTCCAGAACATGCAGATGAACTGGGTATGCGTACAGAGCTGTGCATCTTTGTGTGTCCGTGACTCTGTGTGTGTGTGTGTTCTGTCTGTCTGTCTGTCTGTCTGTCTGTCTGTCTCTGTCCTTTTATGACACAATGGGTGGACTCTGAGGTCTGTCTGGTCGACATTAGGACAGACGAAGCAGGTAACCGTGGACTTGAGTTGTGTGGACATGTTTGGACGTAATGTCGGCCTGCAGGGGGTCAGCTTGTCCTCAGATCAGTGAGAAGGAGGCCTCAGCTCTTCCGTTTACATGTAGGTTTCTTGCGTTCTCAACAAATGACCTCAGTGATTCAACATTAGGCGTGTGTGTGTAGCGATGCTGCGTGCTTCCCAACGCAGCGTTTACACAAAGCTAATGAGTACTTTCAGTTTGTTTAGGCCAGAGGATAACTCAGTCATTAAGTAATGTGTGGATTCCTCATGCATTAGAGCAATGTCCCGAATAGAAGCGTGGTTCGTAGAGGAACAACATGGTTTGGCATGTTGTTGTTATGGCACGAGACATGGTTTCCTTGTGAAGCTAAGGAAAGATAAGGGTAATATTTGAACGCATGTAAATTAGACCCACATATCCGCCAGTATTCAAAATGAACAGAAAAGGCCTGTGTGCTCAGTGCTACGTCGGATACAGGCGGTCTCTATAAAGATTTTTATTATTATTACCAAGAAGAAGAACTTCAACCAAGAAACAAATGCTGTCTGTCTGTCTCTCTCTCTCTCTCTCTCTCTGTCCGTTTGTCAGTCTCTCTCTGTCTGTCTGTCTGTTTATCTCTCTCATCTGTCTGTCTGTGTCTCTCTCTCTCTAACCCTAACCCTCTAAGAAAGAAAGTGTTTTATCATGCTGCTGTTTTGATCATTACTTCTGTGATGAATCTCACACTCTTCCTCTTCCTCCTTCTCATCAGGTGTGGTTGGAGCCCATCAAGCCAATCGTGAGACAAGTCAGAAGTAAGTCTCTCCCCCCCACTGCAATGCATTGTGGGTAGCTCACTTGGTTGATATTTTACCCCCTTGTGTCCGCTCTCCTCTGCAGGACCCGCCAACACTCTCTTCAGGCTGTCCGTCAAGTTCTTCCCCCCTGACCCCGGACAGATCCAGGAGGAGTACACAAGGTCAGACCCTCACCACCACCTCCACCATCACCATCCCCATCACCTCCACCACCACCTTCCCCACCCCCATCACCTCCACCCCCAGCCCTACCACCTCCCCAACCACCACCAGAACATTGGCGTCCATATTTTGGTGCGGTACTGCAAATTCTATCGTCTGGCTGGTCAGTGAGCTTTTGGCGGCCACATCGGTTTAAACGGTCAATAAGTTAATTAAGAACCATTTTTTGGAGTGCAGCCCAGTACCACTGGTCCATGGGCCGCTGACGCTAATGCTATTATAACCTGGAGATGTGGACGCTAATGGTTGTCTGTCTGTGTCTCTGTTTCTGTCTCTGTGTCCCTCTCCCCCTCCAGGTATCTGTTCTCCCTGCAGATGAAGAGGGACCTGATGGAGAGCAGGCTGCTGTGCACGGAGAACACCGGAGCCCTGCTGGCCTCACACCTCGTCCAGTGTACGCTCCCCGCGCCCGTCCACACACACACACACACACACACGTCTCATCTCTTATCTTACACATCTAATCTTATCTGTGCCGTCTATGTTCCGTCCACTCCAGGGGTGTCAAACTCATTTGAGGTGCAGGGCCGTAACAGACCCAATGCTACAGAAACTTGTGCAGCCTAGTCGTTATTTGTAGGAACTACGACCATTTATTGTGATTAGGACTAGATTGAAGAAATCAATCACAAAGATGAATACATCCATCCATCCAATAACTTTTATGAAATTGCCTCCCGGGCCGGATTGGATCAGCTGGCGGGCCGCATCAGGCCCCCGGGCCACGTGTTTGACACCCCTGGTCTACTCTATATATTGTCATGCTAGTAATGAGAGATGGATGATGCATTGTATGACATAATATCATGAGAATAATAATAACAAAATGCCACTGAGGCTAGCAGGTGTTGCTAGTGTCACCTACCTTGCTATCAGAACAGACTAACTGTTTAAGTCTTGTATTGGATGATGATGATGACGAAGGTGTCTTGGCTCCGCAGCGGAGATCGGGGACTTTGAGGAGCTGGCGGACCGGGACTACCTGAGACTCAACACCCTGCTGCCCTACCAGGAACGGGTCCAGGACCGCATCATGGACTTCCACCGGAGACATCTGTACGTTCATGTGTTGTTCTGTCTCCGGTAGTCTCTCTGTCTCTCTCTCTCTCTCTTTCTGTCTCTCTCTCTCTCTCTGTCTGTCTGTGTCTCTCTCTCTGTCTGCCTGTCTGTCTGTGTCTCTCTCTCTGTCTGTCTGTCTTGTCTCTCGGTCTGGATGTCTCTCGCTCTGTAGGATTGTGTGTAGAGTGTATGAGGTAGAGTTGGAGATGAACACACACACACACACTAGCGTCTGTGTTTAGCAGCACAAACACAACCTTTTACAGCGTGACACTCTGTAGGCTACATGCTGATTTATTTGCGCCCCCCCCCTGTTGTGGATTCTTAAAGAATGCTGAATTATTCTGACGTTTGCTCTCGTCTCTGCTGTGACCTTTTTAATAGAGAAACGCAGCCCTGCGATGCTGTCAGCGTTTCAGCTCTCTGTGGTTTGAGTTTCTCAGAGAGAGAGAGGCAGAGAGAGAGGCAGAGAGAGAGAGAGAGAGAGCTGTAATTCATGTTGTTTTCTGGAGGAATTTTCCATCTACGGTTGAGTGAGCCCCGTGGATTGGGTAATGTTACTTTTGTGTGCTAAATTTAGCACAATAACGCGCCACACAATGGCACGTTTCTTTGTTATATTTCTTCAGCCCTTATCGGATGCATAGCTAAACTTCTTCATTCCTTATCACATACCGAAATACAAATATTTAAAAGGTTTGAAGGAAAATTCCTTCTCTGTGGTTCAACCACAAGTTTCGACCTCAAGCTGCTCAGCGGACAGCCAGTGGTGTTTGCTAAACGGGTCGTCCTTACAGCGATTAATCAACAACTCCAACTTCCAGAACTTTCTCCACGCCAGGTCCTCTTAGTTGTTTTTTTTTCACCTTGCAGTTCCCCCAAGTGACCAGTGGGGTCGCCCAACCTCAAGTTTGGAACGCTGCCGCTTTGCTAATCCGTTCCCCCAGAACGCGCGCCTATAGTGTCCGCCGCTAATCCGTTGTCTATTAGCCATGATGCTAGTAGGGCAGGGGGGAGGGGAGGGCTAAGGAGATTTTGACGCTTATCGGATGAACGGAATTAGAATGTGGTGGTGATTGGACAGATCGGGTCGCGCTGACAGATTGTTTTGTAATCACACACTTCCGATATCCAGGAAGTTCAGAACCGAGGGTTTTGCCGTTCGTGGTTCTGTGATGACGAGGCTGTTTCGGGAAGAAGATCTTAATCTAGTGGATACTGGTCGATACTGGTCTGCACTACCTTACTAGCCTGTTGAAAAGGCGGGTAAATGGTTGAATGAAGTGTCCGTCGTACATGACTCTCAAAAACAGCCTGATAATCTTTCTGTCGACACACGCAGATTGTACATGTTGACGTAATTTCACTTGACTAATGCTGCAGCAATGGCTCTGCATCGCTGCTGCTATCACTGATTTAATGAATGATAAATAAAGGAAAAATATCAACTCTACACTGTGTGTCCGCTCTCTCCCCAGGGGCCAGACTCCGGCGGAATCGGATTTCCAGGTTTTGGAAATCGCCCGCAAGCTGGAGATGTATGGAGTCCGGTTCCACCCGGCGTCTGACCGGGAGGGCACCAAGATCAACCTGTCCGTGGCTCACATGGGACTCCAGGTTTTCCAGGTGACCCCCGACACGCACGACCATTACATCAGGCTCCGCCCCAACGACAAAAGATGCGAATGCCTATCTGCGCGACATTAAAAAAGATGCTAAATGCTTTTAACTAACTAATACTTTAGTTCTATAGTATTTCAATGACACATTTTACACCACCAGGTGTGAGCGTGATTAGTTTTTAGTTTTTGAAACTGCTTGGAATGGCCCCACTTGACATCACAAGTGGGAGTCCTTCAATGTTATTCTTCTTCTTTAATATCGTCGTAATTTCGATGGTATGTAATGTGCTTTTTCATATCGTAGTACTTTTCTAGTAATAATGTGTTTTTCTGCAGGGAAACACCAAGATCAATACCTTCAACTGGTCCAAGATTCGCAAGCTGAGCTTCAAGAGGAAACGGTTCCTGATCAAACTCCACCCCGAGGTTCACGTACGTGTCAAACGTTTTTAAACGTATTCAGATTGTATGTCTGAGTTAAAGGTGTCGTAATCAGCTGTTATTGAGCGATTATATGATGATGGTCTACAATATAATATATTATTAATTTAAGACAATGGTCATGTTACTATTGTCTTTTAAATGGGTCTAGATTATAATTTTAGAATATAGCGCTTTTATCCAAAGTGCTTTACAGTATTGCCTCACATTCACCCATTCATACACCGACGGCGGTGTCAACCATGCAAGGTAACAACCAACACGTCAGGAGCAGGTAGGGTTAGGTGGTGTCTTGCTCAGGGACACCTCCACACTTAGCTAGGAGGGGGAGGAGCCCACGGGGATCGAACCAGGAACCTCCTGAGCTACTGCCGCCCCTATTAACATCGCTGTGGTCTATGTTGTGATATTGTCCTCACAGGGCCCTCACCAGGACACGCTGGAGTTCCTGATGGGCTCCAGGGACCAGTGCAAGATCTTCTGGAAGAACTGTGTGGAGCACCACTCGTTCTTCCGCCTGCTGGACCAGCCCCTCCCCCCCAGCAAGCCCCTCCTCCTCAGCCGAGGCTCCTCCTTCAGATACAGGTAATACGACGGCTGTTGTGAAGGTACTGTTATGGAAGAGTCACGGATTCCTTCTCATTGCTGACCCCTTTGGCCCGCAGGTGAACTGCAGCCGGCTGGAGCTCTAAATGCATTCAGATCTCTGTGGGTTGAGACATTAACAATCAAACTAATGTTAGTTCTAATCACAATTAAACCATTTAAACCACACAGGACCTTTAAAGTATTGAGAGTACGTTTCATTTGTTAAAGTATTTATCGCCAGAGTTTAATGTGTTGCTTTACCATTCCTTGACCAATGTGGTTTTATTTTATTAAATGGCCTATTTAATGAAATACCAGAAAAAGTGCTATCATGATGATATTCTATATGATATTCTATTGGGTGTATACACTTTACATTTATTATTCTATTGTTGAGAATTTATTCTTATGTTGGGAATTTTTAGCAACCTCTGGCACAAGAATTTCCTTCAGGATTAATAAAGGTTTATCTTATATATGTCGTTGAGATATATATTGAGATATTTAATGACCTATCTCAAGACAGAGGAGGAGGATGACCCAGAATCCCACCTGGTCACTGCACTGTTGCATTGTGGGAGTTTGTGTTTTTCTTGACAACTGAAGTTGTGAACTGTCTCTCTAGTGGACGGACTCAGAAGCAGCTGGTGGACTACGTCAGGGACAGCGGCACCAAGCGGACCCCCTACCAGAGGTGAGGATCCAGGGAGAGAGGAGTGGTCGGCTCCCTGAAATCTCTGGAGAAATCTCTTCTGTTGTTTAGTTTGGACTCTCAAACTGACCATGAAACCCTCCTTGTTTTCTGCAGGAGGAACAGCAAGGTCCGCATGTCTGGCCGATCCCTGGCCTACGATATGCCCAAACTGGTGAGGAAGGAGAATTATTGTTCACATCTGAAACTTCAATCCTTCAAGATGATGATGAGGTCCTGTTTTAAGCCTCCTCTTCAGTCCTTATCTCCCTCTCATACATTGATCTGTACTCCTCCCCCCCTCTCTCCCACCCCCCTCTCTCACCCCCAGAACCTGTCCTTCAATGACAGTCTGCGGGCCCCGGGCCCCATGGGCTCCCTGTCATCCCCGCTCTCCTACCAGCACCCCCTTCTCCTCTCCAGCTCCCTGTCTCGGTCTCCCCAGCAGACGCCCCTCTCCCTGCTGGGCCAGTCTCCTGCGGCGCTGCCCCCCCTGGAGCCACGGCTCCGGTCCCCCCAGACCCACGGCGCCACGAGGCCCTCCAGCCCGCCGAGGGACGACCCAGCCCAGACCGCCGCCGCTGCCTCCCCCTCGTCCCACTGCGCTTTCCAAGGTGCCCCTAGCTTCCAGATGTGTGTGGTAGAGAGTAGCATCCCCCCTTCGCAGCCCTTCCAGAACGGCAACCAGGTGGGGGGCAGGGGAAGGAGAGGGATGGGGCCCGGTGGGAGGGTGGCAGGGGGGGGAGGAGGGGTGTCTGTGCGTAGCAGGGGCGTCCTCACGCCCGCGGCCTTTGAGGCGGAGCTGTTGCGGGCGGTGCCGCCGTTGCCGGCGCTGCCCGCAACCGCCACACTCCCGCTAGCCTGTCCACCGCTGCACGTCAGCGAGGAGTTCATCGACGACGACCCGGCGGAGATCTGCTTCTACGGCGGCGCGGTGCTCCAGGCCTACTCCCTGGAGGGCCTGGAGCACCGAGACGACGACGATGACGACGACGATGATGACGACGACGACGACAGCGTCGATCGCTACGGTTACGGCGGGGTGGAAACAGATCCCGGGAACGAAACCGGGGCGCCGTACGATCTGGATGACCTGAGAAGGAATGGCGGTCGGTTTTGTGGCGGGCGCTCGGAAACAAGCTCGCTGGTCAACAACCGCTCGGAGTGCAGCTCGCTGGACAACCTGGGGGGGCTGAGCTCGGCGGGGGAGGGCGGGTACGGCGGCGGCGTGGGGGGGTACGGGGGCAGCGGTATCGTGGCGGGGGACACCACCTCGCTGCGGTTGCCCGGCTCTGACAACCCGTCGGAGGCCAGCTCACTTGTCAACTTCCCGGCGTACTCGGAGCGCTCGGAGAGCAGTTCGGCGGCGCAGTTCAGCGACCTCCTGGAGCAGCTGGAGCAGCTCAGCTACCCGCCCACCGCCACCGACGAGCCCCCCTCCTCCGAGTCGGAGGAGTCGGACTGGGGCTCGGACGCGGGGCTGCCCCCCGAGCAGAGCCTGTTCTACAGCAACCCTCTGACGGGGGCCGGCGGCATCGAGAGCTTCCTGCTGCAGTGCCACAACCTCCAGGCCCTCGCGCTCGCAGAGCCCTCCTCCAGCCCCGGGCCCCTGAAGATGTAACCCCTAAATGGGGCCCTCGAGTCCAGCTGACTTAAAAGGCCCTCACTTAAAAGTTATACTTCCTTGTCCCTACGACCCTGGGCAACTAGCGACCCACAGAAGTCACCCTGAGGAGGTTCATGTATATTATGTATGTTTGTACCGCACATCATCTTAAAGATGTCACTGAACTGGTGACAGACTATGCCAAAAGTATAAAGATGGAAGGTCCCTGGTCAGCTGACCTCAAGGTGGAGAGGAGGAGGAGTAGTAGTAGTAGTAGTAGTAGTAGTAGTAGTAGTAGTAGTAGTAGTATTTGGTGATGTTAGGGACGACATGGCACTTGAAGCTTGAATTTTGATCGTTTAGGAGGGCGTTCTTCTACTTGGTTCTGGTTTTGGCTGTCACATCCTTGTAGACGTGACGGGCCTTCAGAAAACACGTGGGCCGGTCTTTATGTGCCGTCGAGAAGGTTCGTCCTTCTTTGGAAAGCACTACGAATGGCCTTGTGTTTGAACGGCGCAATGTGCATCAAGTTGCCTTAAAGTTGGCAAACACTCTTTTATCGGTCGGTTTGACTCGTGACAGATTGTCTCTCGTCTGTCGCGCTTCCTCTTCCGTACTTTGCTGAAAATCTCTTGGATTGCTCCTCTGAGGGGTCAAATCTGCCACAAGGTCCAGCAGGCTGCCCGGTGGTACCGGTCATCAGAGGATGACTGCGCACCAACGTTATTCTTTGAATCCCTTTCTTCTGAGCGAGCCCAGGTGACGTAAGATGAGTTAACGACGTTAGTCAGCCCGTGAGGCTCTGGGAGCAGACTAGACTCACAGCTGCATGTGTTGTGAAGGTATTATCAAGACCTGCTCCTCACGATCTTGTAGTTCTGTCTTCCAGCTGCAGATCACGTGTGTCGTTGAATCTCCACTCGTCTTCCCGTGGAGAAACCTTTTTTCGATTTCTTCCTGTCAACTGTCGGTACTTATTTTTCTTTCTTTCTTGTATTTCTATAAGCCACTTATTTTAAACCACTGACTCTAAGATGGGGTTTGTTTACGTCTTAAGATTCCTCCTTCTCTCGCTCTGAATGCAGTGCTTTGTTAAGCTACGTTACGATACGTGTTGACGTGTCTGAAGGATTTCCTTTCCCCGTGTTCCCTTGTGTGGAGGAGTTTGAGGTCGTCAGAGGTGTCGCTGTGTCTGGTCGTTCCTCGTAAACCAAACTCATTGGCTAGACGACTTGGCTGTTAGCTCTGTCTCGCGGAGGACATTGATAGTCCTGCCTTTTGGAGAAATATCCAGGCCTCGTATGCCGTTGTTGGAGTATATTTTCGATGAAAGTATTGCTGTCGTCTTTTAGTGCTTAAACACTAAAACAGCGCTTGGCTTTTAATAAATAGGAACCCTGATGCAAAGTATTTCTCATCATAGTGTAGAATTTGATATACCGAGAAGAAGTAATAGTATGTATGAATATTATTGTGCATCTGAAAGTATTGTAGCTCCTCTGGGCTCAGGAGAGAAGGGTAGTTCTTCTGAAGTGTCCCCGAGCCCCCCGTGTACATAAACCAAAGCTCCACCGTCTCTGGAGTTCAAATGGAGAACGTCCCACTGATGTTTTAGTGACCTCTGCTGGCTGCCACCGTCACTGTCAGCTGTTCCCCCGTCTCCTAAAGAAAACACGAGCTGTAGTCTGTTAAAAGGGCCCCTATTTCCACCAGACTACCGGATGGTACAGTCCACCCGGCGCGCTGGTAGGCCGATCTGTCCGTCATACATCCGGGCGGACACTCCCACTTGTGACGTCACTCGAGGGTAGCTTTTGAACGGGCTTGTATTGACTCGTCAACGCCACAGCTGGTGGTAAACTGGGGCTCTTTTAACGACTGCTTTTGTGTCTAAACGGACGCTCAATAGGAACCAGTCGTTGCAGTCTGGAGCAGAATGTACCAAATGAGCCGCCGTTGTGTGTGTGCTCGGGCCACACAACCCCCTCTGAATGTACCGCACAAATAACACACACGTACAGTATCGTCACTACAAGGACCAGTGGTGTGTTAAACCACCACTACCTAGGTGTTAGCTGTTAGCCGTTAGCCGCAGCGCTAGGATTTGTAAACGTTTCGCTAGGCTAGTTTAGAAACGGCACAGCATGCGTGGCCATGCTGCCTTCTAAATGTATATAAAGTATATAAATATATATATATATATATATATATCCACCTTATCTAGAACGACAATTGAAATAAGTGCGTACCCTGATTAGAGGCCATTTCTTAAATCAATTTTTATGAGTTGCGTGCCGTGTTTTTATTAGCATGTTTGTCTCGTTCGTCAGGTCTTGTTAAAGGCGGCTGACGTGTTCCAGCTTCTCTCTTATGACCACACGGCCGACGCAATGCGACACCAACACACATCCGACCCCCTCCAACTCGTGTGTGTGTTGAAACCGGTGATTAATCAGGTGATTCATGGGGTCTGTTGTCATTGTGAAGGAGGGCGCGCTACCGAGTCCCCTGATCAATCAATGTTTTGATTGATCCCCCCCATCCCTGAAAACTCTTCCCGTATGTGTGTGTGTGTTAGCATACAAACAGCACTTAGATGACCACTTTGAAACCAAACAAGAGTATTGATCTGGCTTTTGTCTCTGGTTAGGTTTGTATTTTTTGGGTTTTGTCATTTTTAAGTCATCTTAATACTTAACACCAACTCAACACTTAACTCTAATGCTGGTGAACCATACTTACCACTCAGCCCAGGAGCGCCTGTATTCCTACTAACCAACCAACAGTCTGTACTTATTGTTTGTATGTTTTACTATCAAGAATAAAGGAATCACTTTTTGGTACCTTTTGGGTCAGACTTAAAATTATTTTTTTGGAAGAGACCGCATATCAAAAGTCAAAGCAATCATGTAAATAATCATATAAAATATGCATATTTCAAGAGTAAATTCAATCAAATCCATCCATGAACTGACATGTTTAGATAAATCATATTCTAGTTTACTATCTGTCCCTACTTACACCCCAGGCAACTAGAACGTAACATAATCACTCATAACATGGTACCAGTGTACCGCTAACCTCAACACATATAAGCGGGACCAATAATTCAGATTAGGAATGGAATGGAAAAATATTCCGAACTATTCGACTATTTTCTGGGGTTTTGTTGATGTTAACACAAACATGTGGGAAACGTTAAGGTATTCCTCCGTCGTCTGCTCAGTCGATACAAGTCTCCTGCGTTCCCTGGATGATTATGCGGCCATTTTGATGTTTTGAGCACTCTATGGTCTACGCCTCCTCCTCCTCCTCCATAAGATGGTTTGGAGGAGCTCAGAGGAGCTCTTTTGTTTCTGAAGGATCCAGATGAGAGGGGAGGAGGGGGGGAGGGGAGTAGAGGGGGTCGGGGTGGGGGGTCGGCCATCTTGTTAAATCGTTAGTCACTTCCTCTTTTATTCCAAACTGTAGACCTCACTGTTATGGAGGAGGAGGAGGAGGATGAGGAGGGAGAGAGAGAGAGAGAGGGAGGTGTGTGTGTGTGTCTCTGAGTGTGTGTGTGTGTGTGTGTGTTGTGTGTGTGTGTCTCTGAGTGTGGTGTGTGTGTGTGTGTGTGTGTGTGTGTGTGTCCCTCTTGTTGAGGCATTGGCCCTGTGCCAGGCCCCTTCCTCATGTCTCCCTCCTCCTCCTCCTCTTAGCAACGCAGGGTAAACAAACCGCTCCACGCCGGCAGGCCGCATTCCTCCGTCTCGGAATTATTTCCGGGTCAGCGGCCGACTCTCTCCTTTCTCTTTTTCCTCCACGAGGAGTTTTCCACAGAACCACAAGCGGCTGACAGTTTGTTTGCTGTTGTTCTTTTGCTGTTTTCTTCCCTGTGTGCTTAAAGGCTGAAATGTCAAAATGCTTAAAATGCTTCAGCAGAGCGCAGGAGAAGTGTCTTCTCTGTCTTCTGTTTGCTGGCGGGGTGTTGTCTCCTTTAAGAGCGGCAGGCCCTGTCCTGGGAGAGGCGTTTACTGTGAAAACAACGGAGGTTAAATGTGGGAGACATTACCTGCGTTGGTCTGCGGCCACATCTCTTCTCTCACATCTGATCCGTGTGTGGGAGGGAAAAAAACACAAAGAATGTTGGAGCATTCACACACTGTGTGTGTGTGTGTGTGTGTGTGTGTGTGTGTGTGTGTGTGTGTGTGTGTGTGTGTGTGTGTGTGTGTGTGTTGTGTGTGTGTGTGTTGTGTGTGTGTGTGTGTGTGTGTGTGTGTGTGTGGAGATACTGGTTCATGCCAGGTGACTGTGGTTAACTCTGCTTGTTCCTGTGGTTTTGGGAGGGAATGGTTGTTGGTTCTACACCCAAACTGCTTTTACAAAGACCCCCCCCCCACCGTCGCCCTGTTAAAGTCCAGTGTGTTGATAATTTAATAGAAATACAGACTTAATGTTGGTTCCCTTGAGAATAATTCAAACCTTTAGTGATTTAAATTTAAATGTAATTATTAATTAATGTATTCATGCATGGTTAAATTCTAAACAATTAAAGTTAAGTTCAAGTTTTAAGCCATTAAACAGATAGCTTGATGCTATTTTTATAACTTGACCATAAATTCTCACAAAATGGTACAATTCCTTTCATTTTCAATAGATTCAAGATGGTTAATCATCACATAAACATACAGGATGTACAGTGAAATTAAAAAGTGGCGATGACCAGCGGAATGTGCAAAAGAACAAGGATCACAGTCCTGATGGTCTGCAGAAAGAAACACTGTTTGTTCTCTGTTCTAGCAGCGTGACTGCTAGCTGGTAAATGGTAGTGACTGCGTTAACATTGCGATTTTATCCAAAGCGCTTCACAGGATTGCCTCACGTTCAACCAACACGTCAGGAGCAGTTAGGGTTAGGTGGTGTCTTGCTCAGGGACACCTTCACAACTTAGCCGGGGATCGAACCAGCAACCTTCCTGTTGCCAGACAACCGCTCGTACCTCCTGAGCTACTGCCGCCTAGTCGCCTTTTCAGCGCACATTTCTTTATTTCTTTTACATTTCCCTGCTCGTCCTAATCTGTCACACATTTCTTCCTGTCATTTCTTTCTGTCAGGCACGGTGGTGGACAGCCCTCAGCTGTCCCCGTTCAGCCTCCAAGGACCCCTGTGCACGTCGCCGTCCTTCCAGATGTCGACGCTCAGCCTGCCAGGCCACGCCTCCCGCCCCCCCACAGCCCCGGCAGCCAGATGGGCAGCTTGCACCCCGCCTGGAGGAGGATGAGGAGGGCAGGAGGAAGGTACTGCTGCTCCATCACCTCATTACCTCTGACCCCCCCACCACCCTCTTAACACCTCCATCGCGATCCCATCTCTCTACCCCCACCTTGACTCCATCTCTCACTGCTCGCACCCCACCTCCACCCTACATCGCTACCCCCAGGAGCCACCGTCCCCTGCCTCCATCTAGCTGGCCACATTTTATATTTAAGCTAACCATGGGGGGTTTCTGATGGCGGTTCTGCTTGTGGTTCTGCTTGCAGTTCTGCTCGAGGTGTTGAACATTTTCAAACGGTGTCCAGTCATGACACCCCGTACCTCACCTCCTCACCCCCTACCTCACCTCCTCACCCCCGTACCTCACCCCCTCACCCCCCCTCCTCCAGAAGACAGAATCAAACTCTTTGATTCAACAATACTCCCACCGGGAGACGAACAGGAAATTAAATGTTCAGCTCTTGTGTTATCGTTGTCCTGCTCCGTATCTCAGATCTCACATTCCCTCATTCTTGGTTTATATCGGAATCTGCCTTTAATACCCCTCTCTCATCCTTTATCTTGTTCTTCCCTCTTCCTCTTTGTCTCCTCTGTCTCTTTCCCACCCTGTCTGTCTCTCTCTGTTCTGTGTCTCTGTCTGCCTGTCTGTCTGTCTCTCTCTCTCTCTCTCTCTCTACCTCTCTCTACCAGCGCTACCCAGCCGATAAGGCGTATTTCATCGCTAAGGAGATTCTGACGACGGAGCGAACGTACCTGAAGGACCTGGAGGTCATCACCGTGGTGAGGAGGGGTCGCCTGTTGTTGTTGTTATTATGGGATGGAATGGCCCACCCTCACTCACAGTTCAATTCAAAGAGCTTTATTGGCACGGGGAAGTGTACGTTGGCCAATAAAGCACAATAAACGTGATTGAGTGAGACGGTATAATATTACAGGGAGGTTAATGTTGTAATTAGGGCTGTCACTCATTCCTCTGCTATTCCAAGTGCATTTGAGATGTTTTGATATTAAATGTCATTTCATGGCACGTTAAATCATTCAGTCATTCAGGTTCAAGTTTGTTTATTCGTCATTCAATCATATACACAGTATACGAAGTACACGAACAAAATGGCGTTTCTCACGGACCAAGATGCTCACACAAAATTAAAAAGACATACTAAAATAAAGCATGATATAAAAATACAACATGAGAAATACATTACATTCTATAAGAATTGACGAACATTGTGTGTGTGTGTGTGTGTGTTTCTGTGGCGCCCCCCAGTGGTTCCGCAGTGCGGTGATCAAGGAGAACGCGCTGCCCGAGGGCCTGAAGACGCTGCTGTTCTCCAACATCGACCCCATCTACGAGTTCCACCGCGGCTTCCTGAGGGAGGTGGACCAGAGGCTGGCTCTCTGGTGCGTTTAGCTCCGTCCACCGCTGGCTACCATGATGCTATTGCTATTGCGATACATTAACGCACATCTTTTCTTTAAATTGCACATTTTAATTGCTTATTTTTTATATTTCTTTATAGATATTCTTAGAATTCTTTGCACTTTTTTGAATTTCTATATTGTTACTTTGTGGTTTAAAGTTCAATGTTATGCACCAATTTCACACAATTAAATACATTTATGTGTTTAATGTTGTGTTTGTCAGACATCTTACTTTGTTAAAACGATTTAAAAAGGGGACTGGTGTCAAACACGGGCATCATCTGGAGGAGGGTGATGTCACTACAACATGGCGACGCCCCTCTTTGACGCCATTGGTTCATTCCTTCACTTCCCAATGTGTTATTTGCACCTTTAAATCATTTAGAAATGAAACTTTTTAAATGAGACATTTGAGATGTCATTGGGCGTTCCAGTGGGCGCATAGAAAAAGTATGATTGGTGGCATGATATGAAATGATCATGTGTAAATGGGATGAGTGTACGCGCTGGTTTGTTCCAGGGAGTGCCTCCAATGGCCACGGAAGGGGATGAACCAGAGGAGTTCGGAGACGTCATGCTGGGAACCATGAGCGTCTCAAGTGAGCGCCCTGGAGATCATAGTTGTTCAGTGTATTAAACAATAAAAGATGAGCGTTGATGGCGTGAGTTATTTAATGCTTTCAGATGTGGGCGATCAAAGTGCGTTATGAAATTATTGCTGTCACATAGTCATGACATGAGAGTAGGTCGTCCAACGACTTTAAGGAGTCGTGGCCCTATTAACTATCGAGATGTTAGGTGACTTGATTTCAAGCCGGTGTTCAAAGTGTTCACTAGAGTGACTGGAAGTAGGACACAGCAGCATGGCTGTAGGCACGGCTGATTATAGTGTAGGCTATTATCAGTGTTACCTAGGACTACAATGGTGGTATACATAAGAGTCCTCTCAACCATGAGCTCGACGACGACAAGGCGTTGCTGTTGTCGGTGGTAGGAGTTCGGTTCCTGAGAGCCACGGGTCCGGACGGGCTGGAGAAGGGTGGGGCTCCAAGAGGGGAGGGGTCTACCAGGAGTTTTTGAGCATGCAAGGGCTACTGCGCTCAACATTCCTGGTGAGCGTGCAGGGTCATGCATACAAGCTGGATCTGAGAGGCTGAGTCACTACGGCGGGGTACAAGCCGGCCCGGACCACCAGATGCAGCGTGAGAGACGCACCTCTTAAGAATTGTATCCTTTCTAATTGGTGTCGAGGCCAGAACACGTTCCAGTTTTGTCTCCTTCACCCGGATTGGTCGACGAGAACCAATCAGGGGGCCAATTGGACTCCACTGTTTTATTGTCTATTATCCTATTGACTGCAGAGGCGCTGAAGGAGGTGGCGGAGATCGCGGCGCAGCTCCAGAGCAGCCTGATCCGTCTGGAGAACTTCCAGAAGCTCACGGAGCTGCAGAGGGACCTGGTGGGAGTGGAGAACCTCACCTCCCCGGGACGGGTGAGTGTCATGACCGGCCGCCGCCACAAGAGGGCGCTGAAGAACCGGGGAAGACACTTGTACTTGACGGGTTAATTTATGTGTAACGTAATAATGTTGATTGGCATTCATGTGTTAGCTGTGTGTTTCCTTGACTACCATCTAAATGTCCACATCCAACTTCATTGATTGATTCCTTCTTTTGATTTCCTTCTTTGTTTGGACTAGCAATTTAGCTGACTTAGTGACTTCAGATAAGTCACTAAGGACCAGGTAGAGCTCTTAAATATGCCTTAAGATGGGCGGTGGGGGGAGCAGGACCGTCTAGTAGTAGTTATGGGGTTTGACTTTCAGACAAAAAGCTTCTGGGGTCGATTTCCACTGTACCTGTTGGCATCGCTGTGCAAGATGTCCAAGATCTCCGGTCTATGTGGGTTGAAGCTGCTCCTTTGTGACTGAATGTATCTGAACTCACTGTGAGTCGCTTTGGATAAAAAACCGTCTGATCCATGATCAGTAGTATCAATAGTCTGATCCGTGATCAATAGTACTGATAGGCCTTGGCACTTGGGAATCAAACCTAGTACCTTCCGGTTGTGAGCTATACTATAACCTACTTGCGTTGTATGTTCTGTATGATAACGGTACTATATTCAGAGATTCAAGATTCAAGAAGTTTATTTGTCACATACACATACAGGATATGCAGTGAAAGGAAAATGTGGCGATGCCCAGCGGGAATGTGCAATCGAATGTCACGACTCAGCACAGGAAGGGGGGGGAGGGGGGAGGGCGGGGGGGTGGGGAGATTGGGAGGGGGAGGGAGAGGTGGGGGAGAACTTGATGGTTGGACTAGTGCACGGATGTGCTTCAGGACTAGCCTCTCCAGCGACTTCATCACATGTGAGGTCAAGGCCACCGGTCTGTAGTCAATGTGGCTGCTTGCGTGTCTCTTCTTGGGGACAGGAACCAGGCACGATGTTTTCCACAAGACAGGGACGATCATCGTGCTCAGGCTCAGGTTGAAGATGTGCTGGAACACCGCACAGTTGAGCCGCCTTCTTCCTGTTCAGTGACACCTTGATGTCTTTAGTCAACCACCTGGGCTTACAAGCGACCATCAGAGGATGACTGCACACCAACGTTATTCTTTGAATCCCTTTCTTCTGAGCGAGCCCAGGTGACGTAAGATGAGTTAACGACGTTAGTCAGCCCGTGAGGCTCTGGGAGCAGACTAGACTCACAGCTGCATGTGTTGTGAAGGTATTATCAAGGCCTGCTCCTCACGATCTTGTAGTTCTGTCTTCCAGCTGCAGATCACGTGTGCTGTTGAATCTCCACTTGTCTTCCCGTGGAGAAACCTTTTTTCGATTTAGAAAACTGTCAACTGTCGGTACTTATTTTTCTTTCTTTCTTGTATTTCTATAAGCCACTTATTCTAAACCACTGACTCTAAGATGGGGTTTGTTTACGTCTTAAGATTCCTCTTTCTCTCGCTCTGAATGCAGTACTTTGTTAAGCTACGTTACGATACGTGTTGACGTTTCTGAAGGATTTCCTTTCCCCGTGTTCCCTTGTGTGGAGGAGTTTGAGGTCGTCAGAGGTGTCGCTGTGTCTGGTCGTTCCTCGTAAACCAAACTCATTGGCTCGACGACTTGGCTGTTAGCTCTGTCTTGCGGAGGACATTGATAGTCCTGCCTTTTGGAGAAATATCCAGGCCTCGTATGCCGTTGTTGGAGTATATTTTCGATGAAAGTATTGCTGTCGTCTTTTAGTGCTTAAACACTAAAATAGCGCTTGGCTTTTAATAAATAGGAACCCTGATGCAAAGTATTTCTCATCATAGTGTAGAATTTGATATACCGAGAAGAAGTAATTTTCTCATCATAGTGTAGAATTTGATATACCGAGAAGAAGTAATAGTATGTATGAATATTATTGTGCATCTGAAAGTATTGTAGCTCCTCTGGGCTCAGGAGAGAAGGGTAGTTCTTCTGAAGTGTCCCCGAGCCCCCCGTGTACATAAACCAAAGCTCCACCGTCTCTGGAGTTCAAATGGAGAACGTCGTAAAAAGAACAAGTCCTTGGATAGATTAAATGAGTAGAACGATCCCACTGATTTGTTTTGTATCTATAGAGTAGACTCATCTCAATTATGCTGGGATCGTCCCACTGATGTTTTAGTGACCTCTGCTGGCTGCCACTGTCACTGTCAGCTGTTCCCCCGTCTCCTAAAGAAAACACGAGCTGTAGTCCGTTAAAAGGGCCCCTATTTCCACCAGACTACCGGATGGTACAGTCCACCCGGCGTGCTGGTAGGCCGATCTGTCCGTCATACATCCGGGCGGACACTCCCACTTGTGACGTCACTCGAGGGTAGCTTTTGAACGGGCTTGTATTGACTCGTCAACGCCACAGCTGGTGGTAAACTGGGGCTCTTTTAACGACCCAGACATCGGAGATGCCGGCTCCGTACCATGAGCTTGCGGTGTAACTGGGGGGGGCGGGTTGGGGTTCACCCCGGGGGGAGGTCCCGGTACGAGGGCGGTGGCGTGGCGTCGGGGGCAGAGTGCTGGATGTAAAGGCTCGAGCTGCCAGAGGGTGGTGCAAATCCGGGCGGACACTCCCACTTGTGACGTCACTCGAGGGTAGCTTTTGAACGGGCTTGTATTGACTCGTCAACGCCACAGCTGGTGGTAAACTGGGGCTCTTTTAACGACTGCTTTTGTGTCTAAACGGACGCTAAATAGGAACCAGTCGTTGCAGTCTGGAGCAGAATGTACCAAATGAGCCGCCGTTGTGTGTGTGCTCGGGCCACACAACCCCCTCTGAATGTACCGCGCAAATAACACACACGTACAGTATCGTCGCTACAAGGACCAGTGGTGTATTAAACCACCACTACCTAGGTGTTAGCTGTTAGCCGTTAGCCGCAGCGCTAGGATTTGTAAACGTTTCGCTAGGCTAGTTTAGAAACGGCACAGCATGCGTGGCCATTAGTCGCACCACCTACTCGGCCCCCTTCCTTGGGGAGTTCGTTAGCTGTTAGCCGTTGGCCGCAGCGCCGTAGAACTTTTGTTAGACGCTCCATATTGCGCAAGAGCCTTCAGGTCAGCTAGTGTAGAAACGGGCGAATCATGCCTGAGCATGCGGGGCCATCGCGCCTGACAACAACCAGCTTTCTAATGCTATTAAAAAGGATAGTGAGAATATCTATCCGTAGGGTAGCCAATATACCATAAAACTTAAATATACTACCTCCCATCCACACCTTATCCTAGAACGAACAATCGATAAGTGAAAGTGATAGAGAGATATAGCTTGCGTAAATCTCCTGGATGTAGGAGGCGACAAAATTTACATACATATATAAGAAAAACAGTCAATATTTTGATTTTATGTGGTTAGCACTGTTTGCCGTAGATATTTTTATTAGCAATATTGAACATGTAAAGATATTCTATTGATATTCAGTCATGTTCAACATTCGTATTTACATACATTAGTTCATGGCAATCTATATGTTACTGTGGGGACAGGGCGCGTCGTTGACGTGTGCCAAAGTCCGCAAAGGCTTTCTGCTCTTAGGAAAGTGCCAAAAACTACCGTCACTGGCTATGGGGCCAGCACAGACCGCGACCGCAATGCGACACCAAAAAGACACATATTTCGCGGATCCACGCCCACCCCCTCCAAACGTCCAGTGTGTCAGCGGTTTAACTCTCGAAAACCCGGCGTCAAGTGTGGGTAGGGATGGGCGAGATTGTATTAAGACATTCAGGAAAATTCCTGGTGATTCATGGGGTCTGTTGTCATTGTGAAGGAGGGCGCGCTACCGAGTCCCCTGATCAATCAATGTTTTGATTGATCCCCCCCATCCCTGAAAACTCTTCCTGTGTGTTAGCATACAAACAGCACTTAGATGACCACTTTGAAACCAAACAACTGATTGTTAAGATCACTTGAGGGTGGTGTCTGGTGCGCCTTTTTCTGTCTGAATGGTATAAGAAAGACACTTTGTAAGATTTTTTTTGCGTTTAATGTCATTTTAAGATCATCTTAAATACTAACACCAAATCGACAATTAAACATCCTAATGCTGGTGTCATTTTTAAGCATCTTAATACTTAACACCAACTCAACACTTAACTCTAATGCTGGTGAACCATACTTACCACTCAGCCCAGGAGTGCCTGTATTCCTACTAACCAACCAACAGTCTGTACTTATTGTTTGTATGTTTTACTATCAAGAATAAAGGAATCACTTTTTGGTACCTTTTGGGTCAGACTTAAAATTATTTTTTTGGAAGAGACCGCATATCAAAAGTCAAAGCAATCATGTAAATAATCATATAAAATATGCATATTTCAAGAGTAAATTCAATCAAATCCATCCATGAACTGACATGTTTAGATAAATCATATTCTAGTTTACTATCTGTCCCTACTTACACCCCAGGCAACTAGAACGTAACATAATCACTCATAACATGGTACCAGTGTACCGCTAACCTCAACACATATAAGCGGGACCAATAATTCACAGATTAGGAATGGAATGGAAAAATATTCCGAACTATTGCGACTATTTTCTGGGGTTTTGTTGATGTAACACAAACATGTGGTAAACGTTAAGGTATTCCTCCGTCGTCTGCTCAGTCGATACAAGTCTCCTGCGTTCCCTGGATGATTATGCGGCCATTTTGATGTTTTGAGCACTCTATGGTCTACGCCTCCTCCTCCTCCTCCATAAGATGGTTTGGAGGAGCTCAGAGGAGCTCTTTTGTTTCTGAAGGATCCAGATGAGAGGGGAGGAGGGGGGAGGGAGTAGAGGGGGTCGGGGTGGGGGGTCGGCCATCTTGTTAAATCGTTAGTCACTTCCTCTTTTATTCCAAACTGTAGACCTCACTGTTATGGAGGAGGATGAGGAGGGAGAGAGAGAGGGAGGTGTGTGTGTGTCTCTGAGTGTGTGTGTGTGTGTGTGTGTGTGTGTGTGTGTCTCTGAGTGTGTGTGTGTGTGTGTGTGTGTGTGTGTGTGTGTCCCTCTTGTTGAGGCATTGGCCCTGTGCCAGGCCCCCTTCCTCATGTCTCCTCCTCCTCCTCCTCTTAGCAACGCAGGGTAAACAAACCGCTCCACGCCGGCAGGCCGCATTCCTCCGTCTCGGAATTATTTCCGGGTCAGCGGCCGACTCTCTCCTTTCTCTTTTTCCTCCACGAGGAGTTTTCCACAGAACCACAAGCGGCTGACAGTTTGTTTGCTGTTGTCTCTTTTGCTGTTTTTCTCCCTGTGTGCCTAAAGCTGAAATGTCAAAATGCTTAAAATGCTTCAGCAGAGCGCAGGAGAAGTGTCTTCTCTGTCTTCTCTGTTTGCTGGCGGCGGTGTTGTCTCCTTTAAGAGCGGCAGGCCCTGTCCTGGGAGAGGCGTTTACTGTGAAAACAACGGAGGTTAAATGTGGGAGACATTACCTGCGTTGGTCTGCGGCCACATCTCTTCTCTCACATCTGATCCGTGTGTGGGAGGGAAAAAAACACAAAGAATGTTGGAGCATTCACACACCACCCCGACTGTGTGTGTGTGTGTGTGTGTGTGTGTGTGTGTGTGTGTGTGTGTGTGTGTGGTGTGATGTGTGTGTGTGTGTGTGTGTGTGTGTGTGTGTGTGTGTGTGTGTGTGTGTGTGTGTGTGTGTGGAGAGATACTGGTTCATGCCAGGTGACTGTGGTTAACTCTGCTTGTTCCTGTGGTTTTGGGAGGGAATGGTTGTTGGTTCTACACCCAAACTGCTTTTACAAAGACCCCCCCCCCCACCCGCCCTGTTAAAGTCCAGTGTGTTGATAATTTAATAGAAATACAGACTTAATGTTTGTTCCCTTGAGAATAATTCAAACCTTTAGTGATTTAAATTTAAATGTCATTATTAATTAATGTATTCATGCATGGCTAAATTCTAAACAATTAAAGTTAAGTTCAAGTTTTTAAGCCATTAAACAGATAGCTTGATGCTATTTTTTATAACTTGACCATAAATTCTCACAAAATGGTACAATTCCTTTCATTTTTCAATAGATTCAAGATGTTTAATCATCACATAAACATACAGGATGTACAGTGAAATTAAAAAAGTGGCGATGACCAGCGGAATGTGCAAAAGAACAAGGATCACAGTCCTGATGGTCTGCAGAAAGAACACTGTTTGTTTCTCTGTTCTAGCAGCTGACTGCTAGCTGTAAATGGTAAAGTGACTGCGTTAACATTGCGATTTTATCCAAAGCGCTTCACAGGATTGCCTCACGTTCAACCAACACGTCAGGAGCAGTTAGGGTTAGGTGGTGTCTTGCTCAGGGACACCTCACACTTAGCCGGGGATCGAACCAGCAACCTTCCTGTTGCCAGACAACCGCTCGTACCTTCCTGAGCTACTGCCGCCTAGTCGCCTTTTCAGCGCACATTTCTTTATTTCTTACATTTCCCTGCTCGGTCCTAATCTGTCACACAATTTCTCCTGTCATTCTTTCTGTCAGGCACGGTGTGGACAGCCCTCAGCTGTCCCCCGTTTCAGCTCCAAGGACCCACCTGTGCACGTCGCCGTCCTTCCAGATGTCGACGCTCAGCCTGCCAGGCCACGCCTCCCCGCCCCCCCCACAGCCCCCGGCCAGCCAGATGGGCAGCTGCACCCCGCCTGGAGGAGGATGAGGAGGGGCAGGAGGAAGGTACTGCTGCCTCCATTACCTCCTACCCCACCCCCACCACCCTTCACCCTCATCGCATCACCATCTCTCTACCCCCACCTTGACTCCATCCCTCACTACCTCGCCACCACCCCCTCCCCCCCTACCACACCCCTCCCACCCCACCTACAATCGCTACCCCTCACCCCTCCCTGGCCTCCATCTAGCTGGCCACATGTTCTATATTAAGGCTAACCCATGGGGGGTTTCCTGATTGCGGTTCCTGCTCGTGGTTCTGCTTGCAGTTGCTGCTCGGAGGTGTTGAACATTTTCAAACGGTGTCCAGTCATGAACCCCGTACTCACCCTCACCCCCTACCGTCACCTACCTCACCCCTACCTCACCCCCCTCACCCCCTCCCCTCCTCCAGAAGACAGAATCAAACTCTTGAATTCAACAATATCCCACCGGGAGACGAACAGGAAATTAAATGTTCAGCTCTTGTGTTATCGTTGTCCTGCTCCGTATCTCAGATCTCACATTCCCTCATTCTTGGTTTATATCGGAATCTGCCTTTAATACCCCTCTCCTCATCCTTTATCTTGTTCTTCCCTCTTCCCTCTTTGTCTCCTCTGTCTCTTTCCCACCCTGTCTGTCTCCTCTGTCTGTGTCTCTGTCTGCCCTGTCTGTCTGTCTGTCTCTCTCTCTCTCTCACTCTCTACCTTCATCTACCAGCGCTACCAGCCGATAAGGCGTATTTCCATCGCTAAGGATGATTCTGACGACGGAGGAACGTACCTGAAGGACCTGGAGGTTCATCACCGGTGGTGGAGGAGGGGTCGCCTGTTGTTGTCTTGTTGTTATTATGGTGATGGAAGGCCCACCCTCACTCACAGTTCAATTCAAAGAGCTTTATTGGCACGGGGAAAATGTACGTTGGCCATAGAAGCACAATAAACCGTGATTTGAGGTGAGACGGTATACGATATTACAGGGAGGTTAATGTTGTAATTAGAGGCTGTCACCTACATTCCCTCTGGCTATTCAAAGTGCCATTTGAGATGTTTGATATTAAATGTCATTTCATGGCACGTTAAATCATTCAGTCATTCAGGGTTCAAGTTTGTTTATTCGTCATTCAATCATATAACAGTATACCGAAGTACAACGAACAAAATGGCGTTTCCTCACGGACCAAGATGCTCACACAAAATTAAAAGCATACTAAAATAAAGCATGAATATAGAAATACAACATGAGAAAAACATTGCATTCTATAAGAATTGGGACGAACATTGTGTGTTTCTGTTGTGTTTCTGTTGGTGGGGGGGGGCGCCCCCCAGTGGTTCCGCAGTGCGGTGATCAGGAGAACGCGCTGCCCCGAGGGCCTGAAGACGCTGCTGTTCTCCAACATCGACCCCATCTACGAGTTCCACCGCGGCTTCCTGAGGGAGGTGGACCAGAGGCTGGCTCTCTGGTGCGTTTAGCTCCGTCCCACCGCTGGCTACCATGATGCTATTGCTATTGCGATACATTAACGCACATCTTTTCTTTAAATTGCACATTTTAATTGCTTATTTTTTATATTTTTTTATAGATATTCTTAGAATTCTTTGCACTTTTTTGAATCTATATTGTTACTTTGTGTTTAAGTTCAATTTATGCACAATTTCAACAATTAAATACATTTATGTGTTTAATGTTGTGTTTGTCAGACATCTTACTTTGTTAAAACGATTTAAAAAGGGGAGCTGGTGTCAAACACGGGCATCATCTGGAGGAGGGTGATGTCACTACAACATGGCGACGCCCCTCTTTGACGCCATTGGTTCATTCCTTCACTTCCCAATGTGTTATTTGCACCTTTAAATCATTTAGAAATGAAACTTTTTAAAATGAGACATTTGGGATGTCATCTGGGGGCGTTCCAGTAGGGGGCGTCCCATCAAGTATCTTGTGTGATGAATATGAAGATGATTAATGTGTAACATGGATGATGTAACGCGTGTTTGTGCAGGGAGGGGCGCTCCAAATGCCCACGTGAAAGGGGGACTACCAGAGGACCGGAGACGCTCCATGCCTGAAGAACATGACCGCTCTCAAAAGGTGAGGCGCCCCCTGAGCAGATCCTAGTTCCTGATGTAAAGGTAGTTAAAACACCTAAAAGATGGCCGATTCATCTGGCATGATATATTTTAATGCTTTTCAGAGTGGCCGCTCAAAGTGCTTACAATTATTGCTCACATTCATTTCAGTCATCCGTGCAAAGACCTCTTTCAAAGGACTCCTATTATACCACCAGGTGTGAGTGTGATTAGCCATTCCAAGCCGTTTCAAAGTGTGTCCACCTTAGAAGTACACTGGATAGATCAGCCTACCAGCCTACCCAGTGGACTGTAGCAACTGGCTGATCTATCCAGTGTACTCCTAGGTGGACACTCACACCTGGTGGTATAATAGGAGTCCTCCTCAACCACGAGCTCGTAAACGGTCCTGAACAAGCGTCGCCTGTGTGTCCGTGTGTGCAGGAGTTCACGGGCTTCCTGCAGAAGCACGACGAGGTGCTGACGGAGCTGGAGAAGGCGTCGCGGCGCCTCAAGAAGCTGGAGGCGGTCTACAAGGAGTTTGAGCTGCAGAAGGTGTGCTACCTGCCGCTCAACACCTTCCTGCTGAAGCCCGTGCAGCGCCTCATGCACTACAAGCTGATCCTGGAGAGGCTGAGCCGCCACTACCCCCCCGAGCACCCGGACCACCACGACTGCAGCGGTGAGAGACCGACACCTCTTATAGGAATTGTATCTATTTGAAATATTTATATACTGTGTATATATATATATAATTCGTCGACAAATATGAGGTTCTACACTAAACCTTTCCGTCATTTAACTCGTACGTCCGCGGCAACGTTTCTAATTGGTGTCGAGGCCAGAACACGTTCCAGTTTTGTCTCCTTCACCCGGATTGGTCGACGAGAACCAATCAGGGGGCCAAGTGGACTCCACTGTTTTATTGTCTATTATCCTATTGGCTGCAGAGGCGCTGAAGGAGGTGGCGGAGATCGCGGCCCAGCTCCAGAGCAGCCTGATCCGCCTGGAGAACTTCCAGAAGCTCACGGAGCTGCAGAGGGACCTGGTGGGAGTGGAGAACCTCACCTCCCCGGGACGGGTGAGTGTCATGACCGGCCGCCGCCACAAGAGGGCGCTGAAGAACCGGGGAAGACACTTGTACTTGACGGGTTAATTTATGTGTAACGTAATAATGTTGATTGGCATTCATGTGTTAGTTGTGTGTTTCCTTGACTACCAACTAAATGTCCACATCCAACTTCATTGATTGATTCCTTCTTTTGATTTCCTTCTTTGTTTGGACTAGCAATTTAGCCGAATTGGTGACTTCAGATAAGTCATTAAGGACCAGGTTGAGGTCTTAAATATGCCTTAAGATGGGCGGTGGGGGGAGCAGGACCGTCTAGTTGTAGTTATGGGGTTTGACTTTCAGCCAAAAAGCTTCTGGGGTCGATTTCCACTGTACCTGCTCCTTTGTGACTGAATGTATCTGAACTCACTGAGTCGCTTTGGATAAAAAACCGTCTGATCCATGATCAGTAGTATCAATAGTCTGATCCGTGATCAATAGTACTGATAGGCCTTGGCACTTGGGAATCAAACCTAGCAACTTCCAGTTGTGAGCTATACTATAACCCTACTTGTATGTTCCTGTATTAATACCACGGTACTTATATCTGAAAGATTCAAAGAAGTTTACTTTGGTTGTCACATACACCACACAGGATATGCCAGTGAGAAGGAAATGTGGCGATGCCCAGCGGGAATGTGCAAAAGAATACTTCAGAGAACACAAATTGGAGGGACCAGAATCAGAACATTAACAATATAATATAACAGGCTTGCGTTCATTGCGTTGTGTCTTGTGTCCCTGGCAGGAACTTCATCCGGCCGAGGGCTTGCCTGTCAAGCTGACCAAGAAGGGGCTGCAACAGCGCAATGTTCTTCCTGGTGCGTGGAGAAAAGAAACTACACCCTCTTCTCTCCAACCTTGACCGACTGACGAGACGTTATTCCGCAAGAGACCCAAAGCCCACCTGTTCAAGAGATTCACCTCGGGACTCTGCCTAACAGTCCCACCCCCAGCCCCCCCAACAACACCCACCACCCCACCCCCCGCCGTCCTCCTCCGAATCCCCTAGCACTATCCCTGCACATGCTTGGCAATTATTATAGTACTGTTTGGTTTGTTAGCTTTGCTTCTGCCATTACTATTGCTATTGTATGTTCTTAGATGTTGGTAACGTGTTCAGAATCACACTTCTGCTCTTATCTCAGCTATTATGCAGACAACCTAGCAATTATGAAACTCCTTCTATTAACCTTGCAGTTATGAATGCTTGAAACCTGCTCTATTCTTATCTTTATGTACCACAGTGATATATTGCTGTCTCTCTTTCTACAAATGTACTCTTTGTAAGTCACTTTGGATAAAAATGTAAATGTGAATGTATTCCCTGTGTGTGCAGTTCTCAGACATGCTCCTGTACAGCAGCAAGGGAGTGACGGCCACCAACCAGTTCAAGGTCCACGGGCAGCTGCCTCTGTACGGGATGATCGTGAGTACAAACTGTTTACCTTTGTTTTGTGTTTTCATCGAATCGTTAGCCCTCCAGGATCCTCTTCTGAATTAATCACACTTGATACTTCTAAGCTACCTAATCAGTTTCTGGCTGTTGTCTGAAAGGTAATTAAACCGTTTTTAATGACGCGGTGAGTTACAGGTGCTGTTATTAAATTGCTGCATAATTGGTTAATGAGATGAGTGAGGTTTAATCGTTACATGTGATGACAACCAATGCTAAACATCGTGCGAGTCTGACCTGGACTTGAACGCATCGGTGGGGGTTGGCAAGGGTCGGGGCTAACACGGGTCGCCCCTAGCACGGGTAGCGCCTAGCACGGGTAGCGCCTAGCACAGACTGCAGCGAATTGGGTAGAGGCTAGGCTAGGCTATGCTAACCTAGCATGTGTGTGTTTTACCCCCGGACGCAGCTCATAGTGCTGGACGCACCGGTAAGACACACACACACACACACACACACACACACACACACACACACACACACCTTTAACATGTAAAGTGAACTACATTTTATTTGTATAGCCCTTCACAGTTAGTCTCAAAGGGCTTTACAGGCCATATGATTATGGGACCATGTGATTATGAACCCCCCCCCCCCTAGCCTTATAGCGCCCACCTAAAGGCAAGAAACGACTCCCTTAATTAACAAGGAAGAAATCTGGAGAAGGAACTCAGAGTTGGGGGATCCTTCCATCCAGGGACGGTTCAGAGTGGGTGGTCATACGGCCATGAAAAGGAGTAACAAAGCATTCCAGCTATTTAACAAGTATATGGGTATGTTCCTCAGGAGAGACATAGCTAGCTCTAGTTATTCTAGCTATGCTCCTCAGAAGACCTTGAACCAGCCGGTCCGGTCAGCGTTGCTGCCACGTGCTAAATGATAACGATTATCGCGGTTTAAAAAAACCCAAAGCAGAGGCAGTGCTGAGGTACACGGTGTACTCTGTACCCTTTGGTCCAGTCAGAGCCCCTTGCAGTACCCCCAGTCTGACCAGAGAGGGCAGCGTACCACTGGTTTGATGCTGGACAGATCAGCCTACCAGCAGTACCCAGGGGACTGTAGCAACTGGTAGGCTGATCTATCCACCATACAGCCGGGTGGACACTCCCACTGATGTCAAAAACCGGAGATTCTGAAACCGTTTAGAATGACTAATCACACTCACACCTGGTGGTATAATAGGAGTCCTTTAAAGTGAAACTATCCCACTGCTACCCTCTGTGTTCCCCAGAAGTTTCCTTCCTTCTCGGGGTTTTGGGAGGTTTGGGGTTAAGGGACGTCTCCTCACCTCACCTTGACTTGAGGTTGAGGTTCTGTTTCGCTCCCCAGCCAGCCAGCTGGTTGGTCCCTTCCAGTCCAGATGCCAGCGGACCAGGCCGGCTAGAGTCGTCCCTGGTGCTGTGTCTTCATGGTGATGGTGTTCTTACTGGGGCTGTTTCTTCTCCTGGCACCGCAGGTGGAGGAGAGTGAGAATGAGTGGTCCGTACCTCACTGCTTCACCATCTACTCCGCCCAGCGTACCGTGGTGGTGGCCGCCAGGTGAGACTGGGCTTCCACGGAAAGATCTGGATGAGTGAGTAGAAGGTAGCACACGCGCTGAACGCTGTTTGATGTCTTCCCTCAGTTCCAAGGTGGAGATGACCAAGTGGATTGAAGATCTGAATATGGCCATCAACATGTCAAAGTCCTCCCACGAGAAATCGGACATCTTCTTCGACGCAGGGCTCGGGGACCGCTCCAACCGTAAGACTTCCTGTTCCTGTTGACCTGTCGTCGTCGTCGGGGAATATAGATGGACCACTTCCTGTAGATGGACTGTAACTCCTCATGTATAACCGTGGTGGTGCAGGAAAAATGCTTAAAGCGACCAAACACTAGAATCACTGTCACGGTGCTAATGTCAAACGATGCAATGTCATGTGATGTCACCTTGCACTCATTTGAGCCAATCAGAATCAAGGTGATGTGAGCTGGCGTCAGCTGACATTTGAGCCAATCGGAAACGTATAAATTGCAGCGAGTGGCTCTTTGTGATTGGTCAGTGTTTGGTTGCTGTTTGGCTCACGAGAGAAACCAGAGTGTAATACAAGTGAGGCCAAGCCGACGGACGATGGGAGACTCCTATATGGTGATCCTAGACAGAACAGGATCCAGTCTATGGAGTTACCTCAGGTTGCACACTTGTTGTAAGTCAGTCACCACGAGAGGATATGGAACGCTGTCCTCGCAAGCCATCCACGACACCAGTCACCTTGCGAAAGAGCACAGCCCACGACCAACCACGGAGTCCTGGAAACTCCGGATAGGCTGTCCCGACCTCCACTCCTCAACCCACCCCCCCTCCTCCTCTACTCCACATGCTCCTCCTCCTCCTCCCGCTCCTCCTCCTCCCGCAGGGTCGTCCGACGAGGTGTCCGTGGAGCAGGAGTCCGAGGACGATCTGAGCTCCTCCCACGGCTCGCTGGACAAACAGGCGCACCACCGCGCAAACACCACCCTGCACGTGTGCTGGCACCGCAACACCAGCGTGTCCATGTCTGATCACAGCATGGCTGTGGAGGTACTCCTCCACCTCCTCCTCCTCAACGCCATCGGGGCTTATACCAACAACACACACCTCCCCCAGCCAATCCTCCGCCCCCAGCACCCAACAATCTCACCAACATGGAGGACTTCACACGAGAGAGCACGGACACACTCAGACCCTGGTTTCCAGGAGGGGTCAAGGAAGTACAGGTCCCAGCAGCACCAATGTCTCGAGTCCCCCAGCCACCCACAACTCACCATCTCACCCAGCATCACTCGCGCAAGATCTCAGGAGGAAGTACAGGCCCACTGTCATCACATCATAAACTCACCGTAACATAGAATTACTATCAATAACACACAAGACACACACACACACACACACACACACACACAGACACACGTGTGTTTATCATCAATACAAGGTTGGAGGAATGGTGAAACTAAGACAGACAGACACAGTGCAGACAGACAGACAGACAGACACAGGTGTACAGTAGTAGACCAGGTGGTGGTTGATGACATCATGCTGACAGCGAGACACCAGATGAGCGTGCACATTCTGGGGATGTCTGGCACACGTGCACTCGCTCACACACCTGGGATGCATGAAGTACAAGAGTGCGTACCTCTCGAAGGTGTACTCGCTCTCCGCCCGGAAGAAGTACACGTGAGACTTGAACTGCAGCTTGAACACGTAGTCCTTGTGGATGCCATCCGCCTCCTCCGGGGTGCTGACCGTGTAGCCTAGCAAGCTGGGGGGGCTCCCCCGTTCCCAACCCCCCGCCCCTTCCTCTCCTCAATCCAATAAACCTAATTCCACCTGCGGTTGCTCTCGCCACTCCACTCCACACACTCCATCCTCACAACTAACTCGCCGCGGAGCGCCCGCGCCGGCGGGCGGTCGCGGCGGGAGGCTTAAACTCCGCCCGCGGCGGGTCGCGGTCCGGGGCGTTCCCGCCTCCATCTCCTCAAACTCCGCCTCCACTATCTCCACCTCCACTAACTCTGCCTCCTCTCTCATTTCTCCCGCCTCCTGTCACAGCGATGGCCGATCACGCCTGGTGTCTCTTGGCTCCGATTGGTCGAGCTCACCTTGTGTCTCACCGTGTTCTAACCATTAACAACCATTTGTTTGTGTGTTTCTCTCCTGGTTCTTGTGTTTCCTGTGGATGTGTTTTCTTTTTTTTCTTCTTTTTTTTTTATCACCTTCATGCTGAAATTAACCAGAGGAGCTCCGGCCCGTGGAATCCTCCGGACCCGAACCCAAACCGCCGCCTCCTCACAGATCCCGTCACGATCTCTTCTTAATGTTCATGTTCTCCTTCCACTCGTGTTGACGCCGTCCTCCTCCTGACACGGGACACTAACACGCTAACAGACTCCTGACACGGGACACTAACAGTGAATACTAACAATGTTTCCCCTTCCTGTCCCTCAATCTGTCTGTCTCTCTGTCTTTCTCTCTCTGTTTGTCTCTCTGTCTCTCTGTCTCTCTCTCTGTCTCTCTCTCTGTCTCTCTGTCTGTCTCTCTCTCTCTTGCACCTCTTGCGTCTATCTCGCCCGCCCCTCCTCAGTCTATGGCTCTCCGTCCGTCTCCCCGGAGCTGCCCCCTCGCTACCTGCTGGGTCAGGGCCAGCGACCCAACACCATCACTCACGTGTGCTGGTACCGCAACCAGAACCTTTCACTCTCTGATTACCTGCGCATGACCCAGGTACCGGTACTGCTGGCCCCTAGGGCCCCCCCCCCCCCGGGGATAGATAGTCAAACCACCGTGCAATCAGGCCCCTCGCCCTCCCTCCCTGTAAATGCATGTGCTCACGTACACACATACACACACACACACACACACACACACACACACACACACACACACGCATGCATGTACTCACACGCACACTCTCTCTCACACACAAATAACACACACACCTACATTCACACACTCACACGCATTCACACACCCACACACACTGTCTCACACAGACATGCTCTCACACATTCACAATCTCATGGCCTCATGCTCTCACACTCTCTCACACTCTCTCACTCTCTCTCTCTTGCTCTCTGACTCACTCATTCACACACACAGCTTTCACTCCCTCAATAATTGCACAGGCAGATACTGTATGTCCTCACCTCTTCAAACATTTCATCATCATGTTGATGTTGTTGTTGTTGTCTTGGTGTCCCCCCCCCGGTCCAGAACCAGCTCTCAGGTTACCTCCTGAGGAAGTTCAAGAACAGCAACGGCTGGCAGAAGCTGTGGGTGGTCTTCACCAACTTCTGCCTCTTCTTCTACAAGACCCACCAGGTGAGCGGGCAGCCAACCGCCAAACAAACTCTGTGCCACGTGCTAAATGATAACGATTATCGCGGTTTAAAAAAACCCAAAGCAGAGGCAGTGCTGAGGTACACGATGTACTCTGTACCCTTTGGTCCAGTCAGAGCCCCTTGCAGTACCCCCAGTCTGACCAGAGAGGGCAGCGTACCACTGGTTTGATGCTGGACAGATCAGCCTACCAGCAGTACCCAGGGGACTGTAGCAACTGGTAGGCGTGATCTATCCACCATACAGCCGGGTGGACACTCCCACTGATGTCAAAAACCGGAGATTCTGAAACCGTTTAGAATGACTAATCACACTCACACCTGGTGGTATAATAGGAGTCCTTTAAAGTGAAACTATCCCACTGCTACCCTCTGTGTTCCCCAGAAGTTTCCTTCCTTCTCGGGGTTTGGGAGGTTTGGGGTTAAGGGACGTCTCCTCACCTCGACTTGAGGTTCTGTTTCGCTCCCCAGCCAGCCAGCTGGTTGGTCCCTTCCAGTCCAGATGCCAGCGGACCAGGCCGGCTAGAGTCGTCCCTGGTGCTGTGTCTTCATGGTGATGGTGTTCTTACTGGGGCTGTTTTCTTCTCCTGGCACCGCAGGTGGAGGAGAGTGAGAATGAGTGGTCCGTACCTCACTGCTTCACCATCTACTCCGCCCAGCGTACCGTGGTGGTGGCCGCCAGGTGAGACTGGGCTTCCACGGAAAGATCTGGATGAGTGAGTAGAAGGTAGCACACGCGCTGAACGCTGTTTGATGTCTTCCCTCAGTTCCAAGGTGGAGATGACCAAGTGGATTGAAGATCTGAATATGGCCATCAACATGTCAAAGTCCTCCCACGAGAAATCGGACATCTTCTTCGACGCAGGGCTCGGGGACCGCTCCAACCGTAAGACTTCCTGTTCCTGTTGACCTGTCGTCGTCGTCGGGGAATATAGATGGACCACTTCCTGTAGATGGACTGTAACTCCTCATGTATAACCGTGGTGGTGCAGGAAAAATGCTTAAAGCAACCAAACACTAGAATCACTGTCACGGTGCTAATGTCAAACGATGCAATGTCATGTGATGTCACCTTGCACTCATTTGAGCCAATCAGAATCAAGGTGATGTGAGCTGGCGTCAGCTGACATTTGAGCCAATCGGAAACGTATAAATTGCAGCGAGTGGCTCTTTGTGATTGGTCAGTGTTTGGTTGCTGTTTGGCTCCGGATAGGCTGTCCCGACCTCCACCTTCCTCAACCCACCCCCCCTCCTCCTCTACTCCACATGCTCCTCCTCCTCCTCCTCCTCCCGCTCCTCCTCCTCCCGCAGGGTCGTCCGACGAGGTGTCCGTGGAGCAGGAGTCCGAGGACGACCTGAGCTCCTCCCACGGCTCGCTGGACAAACAGGCGCACCACCGCGCAAACACCACCCTGCACGTGTGCTGGCACCGCAACACCAGCGTGTCCATGTCTGATCACAGCATGGCTGTGGAGGTACTCCTCCACCTCCTCCTCCTCAACGCCATCGGGGCTTATACCAACAACACACACCTCCCCCAGCCAATCCTCCGCCCCCAGCACCCAACCAATCTCACCATCTCACCAGCATGCTCGAGGTCAGGGAACGTGCGATGAAGATGAGGCTCCGCCAATCTCTGGAAGGTTCTTTAGACGAGAGAGACGGGACAGGAGTAGAACAGGTCTCGTATGGGACGTACGTCATGCGCATTCCCGTCAGGTGTACAGTAATAGACCAGGTGGTGGTTGATGACATCATGCTGATAGCGAGACACCAGATGAGCGTGCACATTCTGGGGATGTCTGGCACACGTGCACATCGCTCACACACCTGGGATGCACCTTTCCCCCCCCCCCCTCCTCATCATAAAACCTACCCTCCTCCGCCTCCACCTCCTCAAACTCCACCTCCACTAACTCCGCCTCCATCTCCTCAAACTCCGCCTCCACTATCTCCACCTCCACTAACTCTGCCTCCTCTCTCATTTCTCCCGCCTCCTGTCACAGCGATGGCCGATCACGCCTGGTGTCTCTTGGCTCCGATTGGTCGAGCTCACCTTGTGTCTCACCGTGTTCTAACCATTAACAACCATTTGTTTGTGTGTTTCTCTCCTGGTTCTTGTGTTTCCTGTGGATGTGTTTTCTTTTTTTTCTTCTTTTTTTTTTATCACCTTCATGCTGAAATTAACCAGAGGAGCTCCGGCCCGTGGAATCCTCCGGACCCAAACCCAAACCGCCGCCTCCTCACAGATCCCGTCACGATCTCTTCTTAATGTTCATGTTCTCCTTCCACTCGTGTTGACGCCGTCCTCCTCCTGACACTAACACGCTAACACTCCTGACACGGAATACTAACAGTGATACTAACAATGTTTCCCCTTCCTGTCCCTCAATCTGTCTCTGTCTCTCTCTCTGTTTGTCTGTCTCTCTTTCTCTCTCTCTCTCTCTGTCTGTGTCTCTCTGTCTGTCTCTCTCTCTGTCTGTCTCTCTCTCTGTCTCTCTCTCTCTTGCACCTCTTGCGTCTATCTCGCCCGCCCCTCCTCAGTCTATGGCTCTCCGTCCGTCTCCCCGGAGCTGCCCCCTCGCTACCTGCTGGGTCAGGGCCAGCGACCCAACACCATCACTCACGTGTGCTGGTACCGCAACCAGAACCTTTCACTCTCTGATTACCTGCGCATGACCCAGGTACCGGTACTGCTGGCCCCTAGCCCCCCCCGGGGATAGATAGTCAAACCACCGCGCAATCAGGCCCCTCGCCCTCCCTCCCTGTAAATGCATGTGCTCACGTACACACACACACACGCACACGCATGCATGTACTCACACGCACACTCTCTCTCACACACAAATAACACACACACCTACATTCACACACTCACACGCATTCACACACCCACACACACTGTCTCACACAGACATGCTCTCACACATTCACAATCTCATGGCCTCATGCTCTCACACTCTCTCACACTCTCACTCTCTATCTCGATCTCGGTCTCTCTCTTGCTCTCTCTCGCTCTCTCTCTCTTGCTCTCTGACTCACTCATTCACACACACAGCTTTCACTCCCTCAATGAATTGCACAGGCAGATACTGTATGTCCTCACCTCTTCAAACATTTCATCATCATGTTGATGTTGTTGTTGTTGTCTTGGTGTCCCCCCCCCGGTCCAGAACCAGCTCTCAGGTTACCTCCTGAGGAAGTTCAAGAACAGCAACGGCTGGCAGAAGCTGTGGGTGGTCTTCACCAACTTCTGCCTCTTCTTCTACAAGACCCACCAGGTGAGCGGGCAGCCAACCGCCAAACAAACTCTGTGACCCCCACCACCAAGTCTGTACTTGAACGCCAACTGACTCACGGGTTCTTCTTTAGTGGTGACTCATGAGACACTTGAGTGCGCTCACCGTGCTGTTATGCCGTGCCGAGCATAATAGCATTAGACAGAGACTTCCAATGAATTCAGATGAGATCAGATGTCGTTAGGTAGCAGGTTGAGGGGTCACCGGGGGTGTCCTGGTAAAGGTAGACCTTGTGGGGGGAGGGGGAATTGGGAATCGAACCCAGAACCCTTTTGTCTGGGAGTGAACTCCCTGTTTCAAGTGACACGTGTGTGCGTGTGTGTGTTTCTTTGCGCGTGTGTCCAGGATGACTTCCCGTTGGCCAGCCTCCCGTTGCTAGGCTACACGGTCAGCACCCCGGAGGAGGCGGATGGCATCCACAAGGACTACGTGTTCAAGCTGCAGTTCAAGTCTCACGTGTACTTCTTCCGGGCGGAGAGCGAGTACACCTTCGAGAGGTACGCACTCTTGTACTTCATCTGGCGGTACCGGGGTCTGTCTGTCTGTCTGTCTGTCTGTCTGTGTGTCTGTCTGTCTTAGTTTCACCATTCCTCCAACCTTGTATTGATGATAAACACACGTGTGTCTGTGTGTGTGTGTGTGTGTGTGTGTGTGTCTGTCTTGTGTGTTATTGATAGTAATTCTATGTTACGGTGAGTTTATGTGATGTGATGACAGCTGGGCCTGTACTTCCTGTGACCCCTCCTGGAAACCAGGGTCTGGTCCTCGCTGTGTAAACCTTGTTCTGTTCTGGATCTGTTCCTATCTTCCATCACCTCCGCCCTCCTTCCGCACAAAGTTTCACGATAGAATAGCGACTTACTTACGATAATAACTTGCTAGCCTAGCTAAGTGTCGAGGTGCCCCTGAGCAAGACACTGTCTGTCTGCCTGTCTGTCTTCTTTTTCCAGCTCCGTTTGTCTACCTGTCTCTCCATCTGTCTGTCTGACATCCATGTCTGTCTGACTTCATGCCTGTCTGACTAGATGTCTGTCTGTCTGTTGGTCTGTCTGCTTGGTCCTGTTCTCTGTCTGTCTATCTAGCTGTCTCTCCATCTGTCTGTCTGACTACATGTCTGTCTGTCTGATGACCCGTCTGTCTGTCTGCCCGTCTGTGTGTGTGTGTGCAGGTGGATGGAGGTGATCCGCAGTGCGGCGAGCGCGGCGGGGAGGATGTCCCTCCTCGCCCCCCCCCGGGTGTCCGCCGAGCTCAACAGGAAGTGACACGCCCAGCTCGACAGGACGTCAGCCGGACCACTAGGGATGATGGTGGTGGTGGTGGTAAAGAAGAATGGGGGGCTGGGCCTCCGGGGGTCACCCACTGGGTGTCATCGCTTGCTGGAAGGAACCCGGGACGTTATGGCGTTGTGACTGTATTCTATTAATCTGTACATGTGTTTATTTTGACACGTCATCGGTTAATAATCCAGGGTCACCTTCCTCTCTGCGTGATCGAGTGGTAAACAGGAGGTGTGTGGATGGAGAGGGCTTATGCAAGTGTAATTAATATGTGGGCTGGTCAGACTGTGGAGGCACATCCGTGTTATAACATTATTCTCCTCGTCATAACACGGAACCAACACGCTAGCGCGGGGTGTGGAGGGGTTAAAGCGTGTTGAACGTGCGTCGCTGGCAGCTTCACGGGTTCAGGGGCTCGTGTGTTGAAGACGACACAGGAGAAGGAGCGAGGAGGAGGAGGAAGTTTGGTGAAGATGGATCATCTTCTGTTCAAGGAACAGGAAGTTAAAGTCATGTTGACGTCTGTTGGGAAACGGGGATTTCCAGACGGGAAGTAACCCGAAGTCTGTTTCAGTTTGAGGTGGTTGACTGTTTGTTTTTCGTCACGATGCATAGTTTGGTTTTGCTTCGGAAGGCCAACTCGTCATAAGCTAGCGTAGAGATAGCGATTACCAAACGATAGTATAACCATTTTCAACTCCTTATTTAACTGCGTGGAGGCCAGTATGTTTGGGGAGAAAAGGAGACGTCTTCTTCTTTTCAGTTTATGAAGCGACGGTACATTAATGAAGGGATTTTGCTGCACAGACAGTACGCATCGAATGGGGAGACACGGATGAACGGACGAGCGGCTGTCCCATCGGCGACACCGCCTGCCTGGAGACATCAAGAGTTACCGTTGGTTACGCAGTCCGATGTTCGATGTCCAAACACTCTTACACGTCTTCCGATCTTTAACCTCTTTAATTTATTGTGTTTGTTGAGGGTCTGTAAACTATGCAGTGTTTCGTTCATGACGCTTCGTGTTTCGCGCGGACTTCCGATGAAGTGAAACAGAAACGGGACGTTTTTTTGTTGTTTTTTAACCCCCGCGTAGAAAGAAACCGTTTCTCGTGAGATCCACGCACAGCTAGACTCCAAATGACAAGTTTATCGATTATTAGTGTACTACATGCAACTGTTGTATTATTTT